>JBBPCW010000106.1:13232373-13247443 GCA_037974425.1 Phenacogrammus interruptus
CACACACACACACACACACACACACACACACACACACACACACACACACACACACACACACACACACACAAATTTATGTATATATGTATGTATATATGTATTAATGTATATATACACAGCTAGAATTATGTTTAAGTAGACTGGCACTGTAGATTTACTATATTGTACTATAAATAGTTTATCCTAAACTGTTGCTTTAACTTAAGGCTCAGGTCTCTCCTGAAGGACCAAATGCATTCTAATCTGTAAGTGTTTACAGCATTCTGCCCCTCACTCACCCCGACCTGCACATTTACAGATGCGCACTGAACCATTACAATAGTACGTTTGGAAAACAGGCATGGCCTGCTGAAACAGAAGCATGACTCAGGATCATACACACACACACAGACACACACACACACAAACACACACACACACACACTTTAAGTGCTGCATTCTGTGGAGGAATCTCCCCCCTCTCTTGTCTTGCTGCTATTCTGGTATCCCCAGTAGACACTGTGGTGTTAAGTTGACGTAAATGCTGTTTGACTGGCGCACCATAACTGGGTGCATGTGTGTGTATGAGAGTGCGCACACCTCGTCTCAGTGATGACACCATTGCCTCACTTTCCCAAAGGACCTCATTTAACATCATAAGTTTTTGTTTCTCTGTCTCTCATTTTTCCCCCTCTCCCTTTTTCTGTGTTTTCACTCCTGTATTCTTCTAGCTTTAGCTCACTCTCTGGGTATTTTTTTTTTTCAATGAGACACCAACATGTGTTTTGTTGAGTTCATTTGTTTCTCCATCTGAAACTGTTTTGTATTCAGAGACATCAGCAGAAAGACAAGATTGTCTATTTATTTTCACAGAACCCTTCTAAGGTAACTCGTATTCGACAGCTAGATCATTACAAATCATTGATCTGAAACTAATTGAAAAACTCAAAAACGTATTATTTACTGCCTGATTTAACTTTTGATAAGTTTGTGTTTGTAGTGTTCGTAAAAATGAAATAAAAATATATGTGCCAAAAGATTGTTTGGAGTAATGGCATAGTACAATTACTTTTGGTTCATGAAGACTCTAAATCAGTGTAAAGGCATCTTATTTTAAAAGTCTGCACATAAGGTTCATTTTCTATATTATCTCTACTAAAGCCATATACAGACAATAAACATTTATTTATGTATGTATTTATTTATTCATTTGTTTGTTTGTTTGTATATTTATTTTAGAGGAGGGCATACATTATTTTTTAAATCTAGATTAATCTCATTGTAATCTTGGAATTAATCCAGATTAATCTAAATTAAAATGGCTCATTTCAATTCTGTTGAAGGTCTGAAGCCCCCCCACCCCAAAAAAAAAAATGATCTCAAGCCACCCTAAATATATACTCATTATTTATTTTTAAATTATATACCCAAACATTTCATACAAGTGAAAGGAAAGGTTTGGTGAAAAGTCTTCAACCCTCTATACACGCTAATTCCTTCCTACAATCCTGTGGGCTAAGCCCCCCTGGTCTTTCCATCCTAGTGAAGTCCCCGTTTCACAGTAGGCATTCTCGCGCCTTACAGTGAAATTCGGTATACATCCGCGCTAAAATATCAAGGTGAAAGTCATTCATAGCTTGCGTAGTATAGACCCAGCTCCCAACCCAACTTTGTGAATAGATTAACGGTGATGTTTTTTTTATGGCACGTTAACGCCGATTTAGTTAACCACTAAATCATTCATTCATTCATTCATTTATTTATTTTTTTTTTTCATGGAACTGTAACATTTAAGTGTGTTTATCTTGCACTTGTTTTTGTTGTGGACATGCAGCACACTAGTATTACTTTATTTAGTGATTTAAAGGAATGGTTCCATGAAAAATCAAATTTTACACAATTTCCCACTCACCTCAGGTGTAACTGATGAGCCAAGACATGCTTGGAGTCAAAATTTTGCTTCTCTAGTTTACAGCTGGAACTTTTAAGTAAAGATTGCTGATAAACCCTTCAAAGTCAATAGTCACCAAAACTGTAATTAAAGGACACAGTATTATAATGTAAGCTATAACTGAACTAAAAATATAAGAATAAACTACATTTAAAACAAAACTGCAGGCCCAATGGGGTTTTCACAAACGATCTCAGGAGTAGGAGTTTTTATGACAATGACCATTTTAAATACAGATGAATCTGACCCAAGATCAATCCTCCATATGAGTGCTTTGTGAAGGTTGAAGGATGTATTTATGAAATAGATTTGGGTGACTATTGAATTCTCCAATGCTCAAATAAAGATGCCAAATTCTGAGAATGAATGAGTCTTGACTACATTAAGAGTGCGTTGAAAACTGTGTACATTTACGCATCATTTTACCAGATTATAACAACACAGATTTAGAGCAGCAGGCTAAATCCCATGATGCCTCTCTCTCACGACAAATCAGGCAGCACTTTCGGGGGTTTATACATGAATAAATAATTTAAACACATAGTTTTGTTTTGTGTGTGTGCATTGATGGGACGGCTGGTTCCAATCTGGTATTGAATAATTGAGGATTCTCGTCATGTAGGGAGCAGAGTTAGCAGGATTAGAGTGCGCAGAAAACATTGGTTTCCATAAAATGTCTGAAAATGTTCTACTGTTTATATTCTTATAAACACACTTAACAACTAAAGAAGAGCACGTAGGGCTGCTGGATCAAAGGGCTAAGATCACACACTTTTTTTTACATATAACAAATTAACAACATGCTAGACATATAATGATTGGTTGCCTAAAGCCATACAACATCTAAGAGACTCAAATAATTAACAAAATTATAACAAGGATATTGTTGCCCTCACAGAGGCAAATTGTCTAATTATAAAGCTGAAAAGTTACGGGTTCCTTCCACCTCTGCCCTTACCCTTTTAATCGTCTGTAAGGTACTAATTCTCATATAGCTGGCAAAATCCCCCCATGTGCCGTGTTTAGGGCAGCTGGCGGGCTAGTGGTTAGGCTGTATGCCCTGTGATCAGGAAGTCGTGGGTTTGATTCCCAAGACTGCTTAGCACCTCTGAGGTACACTTGAACAAGGTACCCTCACCACGCACTGTTCCTGACTGCCCGCTGCTTCACTTGGAGAATGGGTAAAATGCAGAGGAGGGATTTCGTGCTGTTCACACTGTGTGCTGTGGAGTGCCAGAATGGTCCCTTTCACAGATAAAGATAATGTTAAACTTATTTTACGGAAGTCTAAGACTGTTCCTCCCCCAGACATTAGTAGAAGATGCCTGGAATCTCATAAGCCAGTACAGTAACTCTTGCTTATACACGGTTCAGCAGTTGCAGCATCAGTTTCTAATTTATTTTTTTCTGAGAACCCAACTAATTATTGTTCATGGAAACCCCCACACTATCGCGGAAACTGCATATATCTTCTGCATTTTTTGCTTTTCTGATGTCTGGGTCTCATCTGCCGCACCCCTCGTCCTTGCACTGGTTGTTTATGTTTGAGAGCAGTGTTTAGCAAGACAAGCAGATGCACCTGAATGACCCTCCACTGCTCAGCGCCTTGCCCAAACATAAAAAAACAGCACAAGGATGAGGGGGCGTGGCAGACAAGGCCCCGATGTCACAGCTTTTTTCAAGGCAATATATCATTTTTCATTCATTTTAGTGCTAAATTATTAAGAAAAATATATTTGACTAATTTTGTGAAATAAATATTTACACGATTTCAGCTACATTTCCTTATAAACAATAACTATTTGTAGTACTGTCCAGAGAACACAACGAAAGCGCATCTTGGGATGGTGAAATACCCCTATACTCAGAGACGGGACACATCCCTCACAGCTGCAATCCAGAATTTCCCCGGTGGAGCATCTTGAGAATTCTTGTGTTTTTCTTTTTGTTCTTCTTAAAGCCCTGTATTTTTTATTACTGTGAAATAAATTAGTTTACCCTGCTTATACCAAATAAAACAACAGCACATACCAAAGAAAACACCTGTGCATTAATTACAGTACAGTCTATACGGGGTTAATGTCAGTATTTTACATTCTAACACTGCAGGAGACAGCAGTTCAGAATAAACTGTACAGTTAGGATACGGGTTTACTTTGACATTTTTTTTTAAGGGTAATGCATTAAGCTGAGTTTAAAATGAAATCAAAGTGTTTTAGAAGCATATTTGTGGGCATATTTAGGGTTTTTCACTATAATAGTGTAAACTAGGCATTCTTTTACCACATCACACAGTTTTTCACTATACGCGGGTGCTCTTGGAACGTAACCCCCATAATAAGCATCATTAACTTTTTTGTAAAGATTTCATTGTGAATTGTGTATTAAAAAAAAAGATTGCAAAAGAATGATGAACGAAAAGTTGTGTACTTGAAAAGGGAGGTATTCACATACATGATATCTGAATCATGAAAGTGACCACTTACAGTCTGTTCGACGGATCTGCCAAGCCCGGCTAGTGGGCGGCAGACAGGCGGGTGGTCTGGACCTGCTTGTGTAATGGTTTCTTATGCCGGGCTGGATCCCCAATTTAGTATGGCCTGAAGCCCAAAAACAAAGCGGAGAGAGACAAAGAAAGAAAAAGAATGAAAGAGATGGTTGAAAATAAAAGAAAGAGATCCTGGAGATCAAGGGGGACACAAACCAAGACAAGTGAAACAAAGCCTGTGATGTTTTTCATGCTTGGCTCCCCACTGAACTGTAGGTGTTTTCCAGTACAAGCCCTCATAAGCGCTGCTCCTCCATTTCAGTGGCTCGAGATGATGCAGATTAAAACCTTAGAAACTGAGAGTTTATTTTGCTGTATTCTTTAAATATAATGATGTAATTATATGGTTTTTTTTACAGGCTTTTGCACCTTAGCTTTTAAGTATTTAATGTTGCTATTTAACCATTGATAATCATCAATTAATGTTGCAAATGAATGATATTGCTTTGTTTAGAATGTTGATGTAATAGTAGTAATATCAATAATTAAACAAAATGACATCATGTATGTAGCAATGTAATAATTACACATATTTAAGGAAGACGAGGACACTGTTCCTATTTACCTGTCATTTGTCTTTTGGAATAGCTTAAAATGACAAGTTAGAGGCTTTATTTCCCAATATACACTACAACTGGGTTAACTGGGTTAACAGGTTTCAGTTTTTGCTTTCTTAAATTATACTGGTTAGTTTTAGAGGGACAAAATCAGTCTGGAAACAGACTTTTCTCTAATTTAAATGAAGCACTTTTGAACTCCCATAAACCAGCATTTAAAGAGCAGATATGCATACAGCAAATGCCAGCAGCTTAGCCTTAGTTTGGTTCAGGGACTAATGTGTATTCATGACCTTATGCAGGATTATAAGCTTTTACACGGTTTACTGCTTAGAGACAAACAGAACATGTGTACACTATTGTTGTGCGTGATAAATGCATATGGGTTACTTTTAGTGAGACAACATATTTTCTGATGGTTATGCATTAAGCTAAACACAGAGAGAGAGTACACTGAAACCCTAGTTCAGAGAAAATATGGTCCAATTTAAGTATAGAAGAACTGGCTGCACCACTGAGACAGAAGTTTTAGTGTCAAATGAACAGAAGTCAAGTCGTATCGAGCCTTCTCAAATCAGATAATTAGCACTTACACTTCTGGTGGTGTACGGCACAATGTAATGAGGACGATTTGTATCTCTCAGAATCATTTAGAGGATTAATTAAAACCAAAATCCCACACGCGGAACAAGAGAGATAGAAAGACGGGGAGATGTTTGAAGGGTTGAAATTAAAAAAGTAATGGTTATTAAGGAACTCTCTCTGTTAGAGACTGTCTCTGTTATATATAAAGGAACTGACTCTGTTATATTGTTCTTTGAGTGGTTCGTATGTATGCGCCCACAGGTATTTTGGTGAGTCTGACTTGTCATGCCTAAGTAAAATTCAGTTAAAAACTAATTGTAGAGACCAAACCTTTGTCGGGTTTGTGTCATGAGACGTCACACGCTTTTATGTATGTCTTTGAGAGACTGAAACGTATCTATAAAACATAGCTCATTTGGTTAGTGTGGTTAGTTGTGGTTCCATTAACTTCCTCATAGCTAATAGCTAATAAGTAAATCATTAGACCTCCTACCATGAAGAAGTTGTATTTTGCATGTAACTTCAAATATTAGATCATAAAAAATTATAAACACGATAGGCTGTGTTCAGTGACTATTTTTGAAAAGCTCTTGTAAATATGCATGGCAGACCATCACAGATCACAAATGTGAGGTTAGATACAACTAACAGAAGTGACATAGCTGTTAAAGACATTATCAAAAGCCCATTGCCTGCCAGACAAGGATTTGCATGTTGCATCTGTGGCAAAAAACATCATGCAGACCGCTGCTGAAATCTCTTGACGCTCTAATGAACTCAACTGGCTTCTTATCAGCAGCGAGAGAATGAACTCACCCCCTAAAGGAAGAGAGCCAGCCGGAGTCAGTTCAAACACATGTTTCTAAATTATGTCTAACTAGACCTTATTACGTGAACAGATTGTTCAGAATGTTGGGGACAGCATGTCAGGCCTTTATTTTGCCCTTGAGTACACTATACAGTAGCCGACCAGAGTGAACACACACACACACACACACACACACACACACACTCACACCTACACAGGCAGACATTTATCTACATTACATTCAACCTTTGCGGTGCTTCCTGCTGCATACTAAGCAAGTTCAATAGTTCGCCTGAGGAACCTGCAAACTATATAAGCCATAAGATTTCTACCAATTTACAATTCATCAAGTTTCATATGTGGCTGAAATAGAATGCCCATCGTGCCAATGGTTTAGTCTGATTGGATTTCCTAAGAGTGTAGAGCTAGAGTCATGCAGTATAACTCTTCAGCGTAATGTAGAGAATGCAGCTCAGACAGTTGCTGTGAAGGTAAGGGAAATCTATATGGGTCCACACTGGCTCACGAAGTGTTCCCCTGGCAGCTTGAAAAATGGAGACCAGCTTGTTTCGAAACCAAGTTGTTTGACGTTTCTATAAATATAATACCCTAACAACAGAAAATCTATTTCTACATCTCACCACCTACAGATTTCTATCTCTGACCCTGGAACTCAGAGAAAGTGAGAGAGAGAGAGAGAGAGAGAGAGAGAGAGAGAGAGAGAGAGAGAGAGAGACAGCTAGAGAGAGAGAGAGGTTTGGGAACATCCAGATGATGTGCTGGGGACACCCATATATTTTGGCAGAATTGTAGCAAGAGAAAGATGTATTCTCTCAATCAGTGCATGCTTTCACTTCCCTTCTGTTTCAACTGCTTTAATTACACCGAGCTTTGTACTTGAGCAGAGTCTATTTAAAAAGACTCAATTGTAAATCTATTTTTCCATCACAGAAGGGTCATTTTTACTAAAACAGTCAATCATTGTCCTGCTGTATGTTCCTATGGCATCTGCTATATCTGGAAGTCATTACAGATGCCTGGTATCTGTACAGATGCTTCTTTATTCCAAAAGGTGTTTCTGTATTCAAGTATGTCAGAGATTCTTGCACCACCTTAGACATAAAATCTCACTCCCACACACTCACTGAGACATTAACATCATTCTTTAAAATACACGGATTAATCTGAGGAGTACAACTTTGAAAAGATACATTTTGTTAAGATAAAACAGTTTTACTGTCCATCATTCCTTTTTCATCTAGATGGCCAAATATAGTCCAGTAGCATTTCATTTACCCTATTCAGTGACTGGAAGTCATGATTAGGAATGTTATTGAATCAAATCAGATTGAGTTAAAATAAATTAACATTGCCTTGGAATTCAGTGACTGAACTATGACTGGGACAGATTTGTTATTAGGCCAGTGATTCACACCCTAACCGAAAATACATTTCAGACTCCCACATGAAGGCCTAGGCTATGTCGTTTAGAATATTCACAGTCAAGGCAATGTGAATAATGATTGGATGGCCAAGTGCACTGAGCTGGGACACAGAGCAATCTCAGACCCTGCTCATAAAGACATAAGCCAAGTTTACTGCCAAACAACCCCAACCAGTTACAATAATAATCTTTGAATTATTCAGGCCTTTATTCCTCACCTCTCAAAAGTGTACAAATGATTTTGCTTGTAAAAGAGTAAATATCACCCCAAAAACAATCATAATAACTCATAATAACTTACTGTTTCTTGTAAGTTTGCCTAAACTTTTTTATATCCTGAACTATATTGATGTTTTTGTGTGCTTACCTGTTTTGTAGTGTTTTAAGTAGAGCACAATATGAAAATACTGTGACAGAGAGGATGCTGGGTTTAAGAATCTAAAACTTCTGATAATATCTGATGGAATTTTACATGGTCAGAAAATAAACAAATCATGATGATTTTATTGGCTTTATTGTTAAACCTTGTTTAATAAGAATTCTATTTGCCAGTATTATCAGCTATATATTAGACATGGGAATTGTCACAGATGTAACAATGTAATGCTATCATGAAATTGGGTCTATGATACATTATTATTGCAGTTCTTTAGCTTGGAAGCAGACAGCGCTTTACAAATCTTTGGTGTTTATGCTGTGACTTCAGAAGGAATGTTAGAGTATATATTTGGCAAAATTGCAGTACATTAAATAAATGTAAAACCACAATATCAATATAATTTTGGGATATATCATGATATTAAATATATGGCTATAAAGCATTTTGGCACAATGATGGCTCAAAGCCAATATAAATTTAAAATTATTATTTACTTACCTTGCTTCTCCATGAATCATGTTTTTTTTTAACTAATTTATGAAACTTTCTCTCATCCCTAGGACTACACGTTGACTATGTACTTCCAGCAGTACTGGAGGGATAAGCGACTAGCATACGCTGGGATCCCTCTCAACCTCACCCTGGACAACAGAGTGGCTGACCAGCTCTGGGTCCCTGACACATACTTCCTTAACGATAAGAAGTCTTTTGTCCATGGCGTGACTGTGAAGAATCGTATGATCCGTCTGCATCCTGATGGCACTGTCCTTTATGGACTCAGGTGAGAACACATGCCTCTACTAAACATGATCCTTTTAACTGTGATATTGATGTGTGGATATCTTGTATGGAGGTTAAATGTATAACACCAGTCAAATGACACGCCTAACCAAATATGCCCTTTTTATGATCTGAAAGAAATTCAGGCTTAACTGTTTAAATGCAAAAATAAGACAAATATAAATAAATTGTCTGAGGCGTGTAATGTTTGACAAAATTCATACAACAGCTTTGTTAAGATACAGTGTTTTGATTTTCCAATGTAGCAAAAATAAGAAGTGAAAATGTTCCTTCTGTTTTAATGTTTCCATTATCAATTTATTAGAGCGGTCAGGTAAAGTGGAAACAGAGACTCTGCCTTATTTTTGTGTTGCCTTGTTTGTACTCAACATAATACTGTGTAATCTGTATTACTTTATTAGCTACAATCAGTTGAATGTAGTGTTTGTATTTAGAACTGAGCAACTCGTATTGATCAAAGTGATACAATGCTGTATTATTGAAAACCTACTATGGATACATTTATTTATAAACAAAAACACTTAATTAAAATGAAAAAGGAATAACAACCAACAGGCAACTGGCATCAACTACAATGTGCAAGTGTCTTTGTCACAAGACTAGCTGGTAATTTGGTACATTTTGCCCCATGTCCTCCTTCCAAACATATCTGTTTCCAGTGACTCCAGTTGCACTTTTATTTTGTTTGTGGCTCAAGGGAGCATCCAGTATTTCCCCAAGAACATCTAAGTTTGATTCCCTTTCAAGCCACACATTTCTTTAAGTGTTTCTCTTAAGCTCTGTCCTATCCTGGCAAACAGAGCACCAGGCTGCACTTTGACTCTCAGACCCTGGGGGCTAAATCCAACCCAGGGTGGTAGCTGGCATTGATTTCAGGACAGTGTATTGAATGTGTCCTTTCATTCCTCCCAACTTTCTCATTAGGGTTGAACTTTCCTCTCACCTCTTTCAGTTAGATAAGGCATTATTTTGTCTTGAGTTCACCTCTGTGCCTGGATGGTGGTGTGCCCTGTAGTATCTTAGCCTTTGGTGTTGGAGGCTGGAGTTTGATTCCTGCACAGGGTCAGCCAGCTTCTCTCTTACAGCAAGACTGAACCAGTAATAGACCCAGCTGATTTCAATTATGTAGAGTCTGCCATGGCTAGCTATGGCATTACTGTTCCCAGGCATGAACAGGATCTGTAACAAATACTGCTGCAACATAATGGCCATTGCTGCCAGTCAAGGCCCTTCAAACTTTTACATGCAGAGTCAGACCTGAATCTGTAACCTCACTTGCCCCCTCTTAAAAGATAAGAGGGGGAACTGGGGGTGTTTCTGTAGTTTTGACTCCTGTGTTCATTGGTGTTTGAGCAGTGAACATCCAGCTTCCTCACGAAGTGGAACAAGATGACATTTACTGTTGCCCACGTTGAGGCTTACAACTTCATCCAGGTTAGGCAGGAGGATGAATGGAATTTCAGCCCCTTAGGCCACTATGAATTCTTGATCATGCTGATGGGGTTCATGAACACACCAGCCTTCTTCCAAATATTCATTACTGAAATCTTTTGTGAGGCTCTGAACTGCCATTTGTTTGTCTGCATGGACAACATTCTAATCTGTAATCAGACCCACGACAAACACATAGATCATGTCAGTTGGGTTTTCCAGCTGCTTCTGGAGAACCAGCTTTATGTCAAGCTCAAGAAATCCTTGTTCCATGCTCTGTTACTTTCATTTATCAAGTTTTCTGGTATCCAGTTTCAGTCTGTGTATGGACATGGCAGTTTCAGTAGATGTCAAAGGTACAGGTGGCTTTTGACAAGAGTAAGAGCTGCGTGAACCCCCCAACCCAATGAGCAGAACTGGAGCTTACCCTGCCTTGTTTCTGCCAACCCTTCTTTGTGAGCGGAACACCCGCTCTGGGCACAGTATGCTCATAACACTTTGTGGCACTTGACACTAGGCATGTTTCTATTTGAGAGCCATGTTGAGTTTTCTCCCATAAGTTCCCAGAGCAGAAAGCAGACATGGGGATTCCTTCGATCAAGCACCTGATTCTGCACAGGTGTAATTACCCAGAGGGCTATGGTCCTGAGGAATGCTCATGTCCATCACTTTTTAAATCTAGAACTAATTAGGTTGGGACCATACAAATGGCTAGGGAAGCTGTCCTGTTACACATCATCTTTTTTGTCTGCTGGGAAAGCCATTAATTTGGCTCATCCTGAATTTTTTTTAAAGAATCTTTTGAAAGAAAGGACAATACAGACAGGAACATAATGGCATGCATTATTTAGTTTGAATGTAACCACATTTAAGAAATACAGTAAAATAAGAAAAACCCTTATTCAGGAGGTGTTTTTTGTGTATCACACAGACCACATTAAGGTAATTCCACTTTTCTGTAACAAACACATTACAATTTCTGTTACACAGATTACAGTCACAAATGTAATTATTTCTTGCTGAATAAAGTGCAGAAAGTACTATTGGATTTCCTTTGCACATTCCAGTTGGAACAAATGTGGGTGGGATTTAGAGAGTAACATTGAAGTCAAATAATGAGTAATGAGATTAATTTTCCCAGGAAGCAATAAGTAATTGCATTACAGTTTGCAAGAAGTAATTTCCCCAACACTGATGCCTACACACTGGATACCAGAGGGTTTCAGACAATCTTTACTCATTTAGAGTGTTGAACAAAGTGTTGAACAAGGGCTACAAAACTCTACACAAAATATAGACATTTTAAGCATACAGACTATGAACTATAGTCTTTAATAGCTAATGTCATGGTGAGGCTAGAGGTCAAATAAAACCTTTTAATTGTAAATAAATTAATAAAAACTATTTGAATATCTTAGACTCCTCAGGGAAGAGACCTGTGATGCATCTGCCTGAGTGAACATACTGATATATTGCCAGAGAGTGTCCTATTCTGGTCAGCGCACTTGGCTGCTAAATTACATAAGCGCTAATGTGTGCCCTTATCTCATTAGAGCCCTTTAGCGTTATCAGGGTTTCAATGCTAAACGAGCTCCTCTGCTCACTCTGACATGTAAGAGCCTGGGTGTGTCTACATCCCCTATTTCAAGCTAGAGCGGAGGAGGATGAGCAAGAGAGCATAGCTTGATTTAGCGTTTCATCTCACAGATGAGATAAACGGGAGATTCCGGACACTAAGTTAGCCACACAATATGCTAGCCAGGCTTAGCCAGAGCACTTCATGTTGTAACTGTTTATTTTGTGACATTTGAATACAGCATTAATAATCTGAAGTAGACTTTTTTTGTTCACAGTTCAATGGAAAACTGACCCTAATCAACTAATGCAAGAGATCAAAGGAATTGATAGCATCAGAGGGATGGGAGGGGCTATTTGTTTGT
Source organism: Phenacogrammus interruptus (assembly GCA_037974425.1). Lineage (NCBI taxonomy): Eukaryota > Metazoa > Chordata > Actinopteri > Characiformes > Alestidae > Phenacogrammus > Phenacogrammus interruptus. The sequence continues at coordinate 13,244,797 of JBBPCW010000106.1, forward strand.
GGAGCCACAGCCATTAAAGTTAGAGTGCTAACACATGTGTGGTAATGCATGTGAGTGCTCTCTCATTAGTATAGCTTTGAAATGAAAGCAAGGGGTTTCTTTTAAACCGATGCATAAGAAGCAGTGCCACATGCTCCTGAAATGTTCTTGTCTGTTTTGATACAGTGGTATAGCAGAATACTATACTCATGAACAGCCTGGAAGTTTCTCTGCATGTTTCTCAGAGTAAACAGAGTGGGTAATGCATGTAGTTTACTGGATCCAAAAGTGTACATCATTTCCACATAGATACAACAAAATGTAACAATTAAAACAGTTATTGTGAAAATGATTGTGTGTTATATAGGTAAAAAGGGTGTACTAAGTAAAATCAACAGACAATACATCATGTTTTTCAGTACATTCAGTACAATTAGACTACTTCAGTACATTTAGACTACAAAATAATCAGTGAGACACCAAGACACCTCTGGCTTGATGTTTTAATCCCAGGTTCAACACTTTTGTAGAGTTAATATTTTTTCTGACTCGCTAATATGAGCATTCTAGAATTAGTTCTTTCTCATAAATGCAACCCTCAAGTCTCAAATCTCATAGCGAGAACAAATCAGCTTGTTATTAAAGTCCAAGCTCTCATTTGTTGGGAGATGAGGTGATAGATTGGAGGGGTTCCATGTGACCACAGCAATTGTGAAATGAGATGTGCTTAATTTCCCTTGAGTTGACTATGCTGTCTCTCTCTCTCCCTCCCTCCCTCTCTCTCTCTCTCACTCACTCTCTCTCTCGCTCTCTCTCTCTCTCTCTCTCTTCTCTCTCTCTCTCTTCTCTCTCTCTCTCTCTCTCTCTCTTCTCTCTCTCTCTGCTGTTTCTCTTACTAAACCAGTGTCTTAAACAAAACCAAAACTTTTATTAAAGAAACATTCATTACTGAAAAACAGCTGTGATATGAATCAGCAATGAGCTTTTTTATATTTATGACTTTTCACTGCACACTTTTCATTGAAAATATGTGTTGTGGGCTCTAGATTTAGTTCAAATTCATTTTGAAGGTTGGGAACATAATGTATGTATCCTTTAAAGGCTGTGGTCTGTGTGGAATGGAAATAGAACAAATATAGGTAAATGAAATTCACACTTTTCAGTCCTGGATTTAGCAATAAATGAAGTCGAACTAAACAGCCTACTTTGTACACTGTGAAAGAATACTCTTCAGAAGTGACAAAAGCAGTGTAACCAGCGGGTGTAACACAGCTAGGCGTCATGTGCACATTTCATAATCTAATAGATGAAGCCCATTTTTTTCTGCCTTTTTGTCATATCATTGTCTATAGGCTTATTTAATATGGATACATTATTTGATTCCATTATTTCTTGTATTTCTAGATATAAAAGTGGTATCTAACTACGTAATAAAGCACACTGATGCTTTGATTCAACAAAGTTAATAAACAGCTGGCATTGTTTAGACAAAGTTATTTACATTTGTTCGTATTTGGAATGATAGGGGAGATTATTCAATTGCAGTAATGAGCTTAATAGGAGTTAAAGAATAAACAGGACAAGGTATAATGTGGACAAAGCTTTATTACAAAGATGGGCCAAAGTCCAAGTAGTGTGGACAAACAGTAGCAGAAGGGCAAGACTATCTCTCTAGTCCAAGAGGACCAAAAACTAGAGGCATCAGTCAACATGCAAAACAACAGTGATTCCTATAGGTCTATTAACAGGAGGTTCTTAGGTAAGCTTAGTTCCTGTCCTGAGATCATCCAGCGGTGAACTGCAGCTCAGGTTGTCACAGAGCTCCAAGGTGTGACTCCCAGAGCAGTGGTTGACCCCTTGGTCTAGGACAAGGAAACCAAGCAAGATTGATCACCTTTGGTCCAAATATTTACAGCTTGATATTGCCAAGAAAAAAGTCTTCATTAATCGAAACACCAATTTTATGTTTCGCCACAACTGTAAAGACAAAGGTTTATAAAGGTGTATCTTATCTTAGCGTTGCTCATAATTTCAAGTTAGTTGAGGATGTTTATGCGTGAAACCCTGATGCGTTACCCTGAGCTATGTCGTTGAGTGTGTGTGGATAAGGACTGAGAAGGGAGAGTACAGAGGCAGTACAAGTCCAGCCCTTGTAGCGGATGGTAGCTGGTTCCAGAACTCGTGAAAATATTTATCTAACAAATGTTGGAACACAGTCCACTGAGGAAAATCTAACATTTGTTGAAGATTACAGGTCACTGTCTGCTTAAGCTTATTTGCTCATGGTAACAAATATTTAACAAAAAACTACATTTCCTATTGAGGGTAGGAGCAAATGGGAGCATCTGGAATAAACATACGTGGTAAATTTCAAACAATAAAGACTCTTGACTGCTATTAAGGATCCTCAAAATGATCGGAACTGTCCAGCTAGCACAAAATAAAGTCGGAGAGTCCTGATAGTCCCTGACAACAGTGTGTGATTTTTATTGTGAGCTCAGGGTGCTGATGGGGTGACTGGGAGAAATGATAATGGCTCCTCTGTTCACTCATGTGGTTTGTTACTGAGGCGGAGTAGAGACCCGATTATTCCTACTGAACACACACACACACACACACACACACACACACACACACACACACACACACACACACACACACACACACA
>JBBPCW010000106.1:13276285-13292049 GCA_037974425.1 Phenacogrammus interruptus
AGAGAGAGAGAGAGAGAGAGAGAGAGAGAGAGAAAGAAAGAGAGAGAGAGAGAGAGAGAGAGAGAGAGAAAGAGAGACAGAGATAGAGAGAGAGAGAGAGAGAGAGAGAGAAAATCAGAAAGAACCTGAAAACTGTTAAAAAAAAAACAGCTAGTATTTGTCCAGACAGAGGCTGTATGTGGTTGTGGTCATTCAGAGTTGATGTAAAGGTTGTGAACCAGTAAAGCAGAGGTTCCTCTCCTCTCCAGGGGCCATGCATCTCGACTCCACCGCTGCTCCCCTTAACGCCTGGAAGGGCCACGCTGACATTTGCCTAAACACGCAGCAATGCAGTGTATTAAATAACCTTTTTAGTTCTCTTCCTCTCCCTCTGATCTGTGCAAGCAGAGCAACTGCTTGAAGGGAAGGTATGGTATAGCAACGCTCTGAATGTTAAAGCAGCTAAATCAAACACAGCTCACAGACATCAGGCTCAGATTTCTGCTCTGCGAGTTAAAAGTATGGATGAAGCTTACGGAGCCATGGCACCCTGGACAACCCAGCTACAGTTTGTGTGTGTGTGCATGTTTGGTTACAGAATGGAAATTAATTGTCATCATTTCCAACCAGCCTAAAGTCAAAGTCCAGTTTCAAAGCATAGCTTAATAAAAGGGAAATAAACTGTTTTGTGCTCAAATTTGTTAAATCCTGTAGGGATTTTGCCAGGATTATAAAGACTGAGAAACATTCTGGTGTTGTCTTTTCAGCAATCAGGGTGACTCTTGGCTTCAAGCGTTTGTTTGCATTATAAGCCATGGAGCTCCAGTGCTACTAAATAAGTCTAATTTGGACTTCTAACATATCTTGGCTACTTCTGGGATAAATAAAGGAGTAAAGAGGAACGGGGTCATTTGGTTGACGCTCTTATGCAGAGCAATCATTAGTACAGTCATTAGTTACAAGGACAGTCGCCCTGGAGGGTTAAGTGTCTTGCTCAAGGACACAATGCCTAACTTTTTGAAGCCGACTTCCTTTTAGAGCAAAGGAACATGAAGCTGTAGGGTCTTCTGCTTTAGGCTGTACAGGCTTCTTCCTAAATCTTTGCTAAACTGTGAACCCAAAGCGTGAAGTTTAACTGCACCTGGGCGTGCTCTGTTTCAAGCTGTTTAATTCTCATAAGAGGCCTTTCCATGTCATTTAGATGAGTAATGTACTGCTAAACAGAAATGAAATCTTCGGTTTTATGCAAAGTGCAAATCCTTTTTGACTGCTTAATAGGTTTTACGCCTGAAGAGAAATCTTATTATAGTCTCAGATTCATATCCAGACCTTTCCTCTCTTGACTGTCCTTGTTCTTTACTCACAGGTTTATCAGACGTTTTACATATTCAGTATCCTAACATTAAACTGACAACAACAACAAAAAAAAAGATTTAAAAAAAAAAAAACTTATATTTGAATATACTATACCTTTTGTATATAGTATACTATAGTATACTTTACTATAATAGTATACTACAGTATACTATTTGTATAGCATAATATTTTTGTCATCTAAAATTCTGTGTCTTTCCAAGAGGGTTGGGATGTAATTTCCCTGACAGACATGTCTTATTCAGAAGATGAGAATGGAAGGTATTGTGCTTTGTGATCTGCACTCTTAAGATCTCACATTGGAAACATATCCTCAATATGTGCTTCAGTCAGCTCAACAGAGTGATTGATTAGAGAAGTGGCAAATGTCACAAGATGAATAATTACAGCACACATGATTAATTAAAGCACACTATCAGCCGTTAGCCCCTGCGCTGACAGAATATCAACGTGGAATATATGAAAGGTCCAACTACATAACTGGTTTGTTTGAAGCAAAACAGAAAGATTGGTGGGCAAACAAGCTTCAGTAACACTGCTGTATCAACCGGAGTAATTGGCATGTAAATTACAGATGTGATATAATGCTGAGAGGGGAGGTCCACGCCACAGGGAATCTTATGCAAATGAGCTTCTCTGGAAATAAAAAGCTTTTAGCTGGTGAATATATGTTGTGGAGAGACTCCATAGCCATAGTTGTAAGTTTTCCTTTGGGACTTAAGTGAGGATAGAGATGTTCTCATGGGTACAACTAACCCACATACTGTGTCTGCAATTACAGCTAATGTTACAGGACAATAGAACCTTACAATACAGTCTCAGCCATAATGAAAAATGAACGAATGTGTTGCAGTTCAGTTGATCACACATAGGGAAACACAGCAGAGTTAGCTTGCCTTTTCACCGCACATGATTTTATTAGGTGGTCACACAAAATGGTCTCTCCAGAAGAAATTATTGCAAGTCAATATCTAATTAAGAAAGGTCTGACCACATGCAATAAAGCAATAAATGTGTATCTTCTGATTTTCTTAATCAGATCGCTCATACATTTTTTTTGACACATCACTTTTTATAACTAAAACTGATGATTGTATCAGTTTTAGTTATAAAATGTGATGTGTTAAAAAAAATTGATCTAGAAAAATAAAGGGATAGAGTACTGCACAGTTATACAGTAGAGTACTTTACAAATACAGAATCATATAGTTTACTCCATGGCATATTTTTGTTACAGTGTTGATACCTTTAATACTGTAGCCATTAAACAAATATATGTGCTGCATAGATCAAGTATGAATCGAATCATGAATTTAATGCTTTTATTCATCTACTGACTTGGATTTTGAATCAGACTCGAGCTTTGAATGAATCAGAAAGATCTGAACCTCATAGTTGCAGAAAAGGGGGATCGATAGTTTTAATTGTATTAATATTCATTAGTAATGGGAGGTTTGATTCATTTTACCAAACCAGTTCAATTTTTCAATCAATCAATGTCTGATTTAATCAATAACTTTATGTCATCAGCTCTGTCAGCAGCCGTTTGCAGATGCAACAAACATTGCTTTGCTCTCTTTTTTGGTTTCTGTTGTATGGGATCTAAACTAGCAGATGTTTTAGTTAATATTCAGCCAGTTTGTGTTGTCATATGCCATTTAATTACATGCAGTATCAGCCCACAATGATTTATTTCCAATGGCAGAACTGACCTTGAACTGCTTGCCAGGATGGACAGCCCTGGGAAACACCATTCTGGCTGCTAGTCAGCTGTGTCCAGTACCTAGCAGCCAGAATATTTCTGTAAGGGGGCTGGGTGCGGTGGCAGAAACACCTCAAAACTGCTCCCAAAAAACTGCATCATTGTTATCTTTAAATATCACACATTATGTTAAGCGTGGTCTTAAATTTACATTTTATTTTATTTTGCAGTTGACCCTTTGTGCAGTTGTCATTACCTGTTTATATCCTTGTCACACATGTACCAAGTCATCTTGGAATGTTGTTGTTAATTTACTTATATGATTAGAACTTAATGGGCTATAGTACTATTACTATTATTATGGTATTCAGTGCTGAAATAACATTAAATTCGCTGAAAATGCAAACTGACACTTTTAGGACCTGCTGTTTAGGACTTGGATGAGACTTGCTTGCATTGACTCAAGGCTTTAAATGACTTTAAAACATTGACTAATTTGTAATGGAAATCTATTTTATTACTATGTCATATATAATACTTTAATGGCTGAAAATGTGGCTGAAAAGTGCCCTTTTAATGGGCTATAAATGATTGTATGATGCTGTGTAGAACTTGAAACAGTCCCTGAAGAGCAGGCCCGGTTTGATGCATTTACAAAACTTCAAGGTATTTGCAAACGTCTACTCCCATGGTGGCCTTTAGAATGTGTCATTGTTTTATGTGTATGTTTTTACCATATGCCAGGGAAGAGGAGAAACATGATTTGCCACCTCTGTAAACATGACTAAATTTTAAGTCCAGTCGAACAGAAAATGAGACTGGCATAATCTGACTTTGGTTAATGATCAACAAGTCACACATCCTCAGGATCACTGAGATAGTTGTGATTTTACAACCCTTTAACAAGCCAGTGTTTTGTATAGTGTTCATAAATACCTACAGAAAAGTTGCCTTCTACTTACCCCACAACCAATAATATATAATTAGCTGCTGTCTCACTGTTAATGTTGATGAATGATAATGTCCTCACTTTCAATGAGATGATTTAGTTCAGCATGGAACACATAAAAGAACTAATTGAAAGGTCTATTGTTTTAGCCACTGAACACAATGTGTTATAAATAGCCATTCTGCTGGCAGTAACACTGACCATATTCATAAATGTAACAAGACAAACGGGTGTGGCCAAAACACAATTGTTTAATTGGTGTGTTATCACTAATATCTAGTTTATATACCACCACGAACGGTCTGGTATGTCTCAGATTTACCAAGGATGATCGATGGGTTCCTGTAGCTACTCATAACTTAGCCCAAGTGTTAAGCAGCCCAGCTTACAGCAGGTTCACTGCCTCCACCATCATCAGCTGATATATAGCTGTGAATCGAGATTTTCCATTGAAAAGAAAGGGTAGTCCAAAACTAGGCTTAATCCCTGTCTTTGAAACATTTACAGCTCAAAAATCCAATTTTTCAAGTTTGTTAACATTGCCACTCAAAAACTTGGACTTGACAAGACTTGACTTGGACTCGAGCACAGAGACTTGAGACTTGACTTGGACTTGTGAACATCTCTGCAATACACATGCACAGGTGTTCTGATGAATTTATGTATAATATGCATAATTTGAGAAAAATATATTTTATTTAAATGAGAAGAGCCTAGATAGATCTTTAGAGGTGCATAGAGCCAGTTTATACAGTCCGGTTCTAACACTGAGAAATGTTACTGTGAAGTAGGGTGTTCTGACGATTCATGCTGTGCTGTGGAAAAATGCTTCCTTGAAGTTTCTACAGCTGCCAGTGTCACAAGGGACTGGGACAAAAAATTTGCCCAGGCGTTTTGAGTCCACCAGGCTATCGATCACGGTGGGGGGAGGGGTTGCTGACAGGATGCGTCTGCCATGGCCTCTCTCAATGTCGTTCCGGGGGGCGAGGGGTGCTGCTGCTGACGTATTCCCAAATTTACCATCAGCCAGTCCAGCCCTGTCCCAAGGTAACACAGATTAATGCACTGAATACCAAGATTGTGGAGCTGCACGTGTGCAGAAGGGCACGGTAGCACATCTCGATGGGTAGCATGTTTCAAAATAACACCAGACCGGGTAAAAGTCACATGATGCGATTAATTTTTCATGTGTTATTTTTTCTGTGATCGAAACACATTAATTCGACACCCCAAGTAATTTAGGCACATTTGGCAGCGTCTGCCTGAAGCGCCATTCTTTTTTTCTCAAAGTTTCTCTGCGCCCCTTTATGTTTTCTCTCCATCTCATCCATAGAGCCAAAAGGGGGAGTGGTTTAAAGATATGACTGGGCCAGCCCCATGTCGGTAAAAGAAAAGTACCAATCGGCTGCAGAGTAGTGTTTCATTGGTCAGGAAATAAACTGCTGTCTTTTTTTGGCAAACAAATTAAACATGCACAGGGACCAAAGTGAAAGAGGTGGTGGTATTTAAAGAGTTGATTGGGCCAGCCCAGTGTCAATTGGGCCATTACTCTACAAGTCTTATTGGCCAGTCAGACCAATAAATTTATAAATAAATGATTAAATGGTTGGCCTAATAACATGTCGGCCCACCTGGAAAATCCCTGGTACGCCAGATGGTCTTCAAAGGGCTGAATTAAGAAACTATTTTGAAGGCATAGATTTTTCTTGTTTATATGGTTGCACATGGAACTTTCACACACTAAGAGCCCTGGGAGTTTTTTTCACTTGAAGAGTGTGCCGGTTGGGGCAGTGGGTTACAGTGATGCACATGATGGGTCAGGAGAGGAGGCTGAGGAGAGGTGATAAGGACAAAGCTGCCTGTGCCTGCAGAAACTTAGAGTGGTCTTACAGCAGAGATGTGCTCCATCAGGGCCTACTCTGGTGGACAGGATGCTGGGCAGCCATGATGAATGGCCTTTACAGACTCAGGTGGCAGGTAGGTGAGATACTGACAGAAAACCTTCAGAATGGATCCTTTTTAGTGAGGATAAATGTATAGGCACAATGTGAGGAAGGATTTACTCATGCTGAATTCTTTTTTGCTTTGGGTTATTATTTATATGGACCATTTGAATGCCTGCAATCACATTACAAGCATGTTATCATGCTATACATACAGTGAAATATACAGGTATTGCCTAGTTACACAATATGTCAGAGACACCCTCCAATTCTACAGTCTGATGAGGAGGGCCTGTGACAGGAGGGCTCCTCCTTGTGTGCTGTGTCCACTGTTATTGTAGGTCAGTCCATCTACGTGTGGGTAGTTAGGAGGACTTGAGGTAGACAGAGTTGCAAATAGGGGAACATTATTTAACAAAACAATCACAATTACTGCGAAGGTAAAACAAAACACAGACTTAAAAACTAGAAGATAAATGTACACAGGGAATGGGGGTTGTCAGGTTAGGATGAGGAGTGAAATCAACGAAGTCAGACGAACAGTGATCCAGAGACCAGGACACTTAACCAGGTGATGGACGAGGAGCAGCTGTTAGAGGTGGGGAAACAAATGAACAGGTAAGAACACTAAACAGCAGCGCAGGAGAGGGGCTGGGCTAGTGGTCACAACAAAAGTCACATCAAGGCAAAATCAAAGGCAGGGCAAGACAGAAGTGTTCAAACAGGTTGGGGTGTTACAATCTATCAAGAAAATGTAACTCTCTTGGTGCAGACTTTTTATGCTATCACCCCTTATATCACTGGCTGTCTCGTGTGGTCAGTGTGTCGTGTACAATGGCTGCAGTAAATACAGAAGTATCTATATCTACTATATAGAAGTACTATACATGTTTGAAATGTGCTTGTTTTCTCTCACAAGCATATAGTCACTAAATCCAGTACTAGAGGGCCAGTGTCCACAGTTTAGTAGTTCCCCTACTCTAACACATTCACTAACCGTTTTTGAACAGGGAAATCTCCAAACTGTGCTGAACACCAGCACTCCATAACACCCCATGGCCACGTTACTTCCAAGCATGTCGTTACATTGCAATTCTTATGCAAATACCTCATAATTTGCTCTTGCAGCACAAAGATTATGCAAATCTCTGACAGTCTGGTGATGATGAATTCAGTGTAATGTTAACATGAAGCTAATGGTGGTAATCATTTGTACACTGAACAAAAATATAAACGCATTTTTCATGAGCTGAACTCAAAGATCTGAAACATTTTCTACATACACAAAAGACCCATTACTCTCAGATATTGTTCACAAATCTGTCTAAATCTGTGTTAGTGAGCACTTCTCCTTTGCCGAGATAATCCATCCCATCTCACAGGTGTGGAATATCAAGGTGCTGATTAGACAGCATGAATATTGCACAGGTGTGTCTTAGACTGCCCACAATAAAATGTGCAGTTTGATCACAGCACAATGCCACAGATGTCGCAACTTTTGAGGGAGCGTGCGATTGGCATGCTGACTGCAGGAATGTCTACCAGAGCTGTTGCCGTGAAATGAATGTTCTTTTCTCTACCATAAGTCGTCTCCAAAGGCGTTTTAGAGAATTTGGCAGTACATGCAACCAGCCTCACAACCGCAGACCATGTGTAACCACACCAGCCCAGGACCTCCATATCCAGCATGATCACCTCTATGATCGTCTGAGACCAGCCACCTGGATGCTGCAGCAACAATTGGTTTTCATAACCAAAGAATTTCTGCACAAACTGTCAGAAACCGTCTAAGGGAATGCTCACATTCAATGGCATCTGGCACATTGGAGAGGCGTTCTGTTTACGGATGAGTCCCGGGTTTCACTGTTCAAGGCAGATGTCAGACAGTGAGCGTGGCGTCGTGTGGGTGAACGGTTTGCTGACGTCAGCGTTGTGGATCGAGTGGCCCATGGTGGGGGTGAGGTTATGGTATGAGCAGGCGTATGTTATGGACAACAAACACAGGGGCATTTTATTGATGGCATTTTGAATGCACAGAGATACCGTGACAAGATCCTGAGGCCCATTGTTGTGCCATTCATCCACGACCATCACCTCATCTCGCAGCATGATAATGCACAGCCCCATGTTGCACGGACCTGTACACAATTCCTGGAAGCTGAAAACATCCCAGTTCTTGCAAGGCCAGCATACTCACCCATTGAGCATGTTTGGGATGCTCTGGATTGGCGTATACGACAGCATGTTCCAGTTCCTGCCAATATTCAGCAACTTCACACAACTATTGAAGAGGAGGGACCAACATTCCACAGCCCACAATCAACAACCTGATCAACTCTATCAACTCGGTGTGTTGAACTGCGTGAGGCAAATTGTGGCCACACCAGATATCGACTGGATGGATTATCTCAGCAAAGGAGAAGTGCTCACTAATTTGTGACAGATTTGTGAACAGTATTTGAGTGTAATGGGTCTTTTGTGTATGTAGAAAATGTTTCAGATCTTTTATATTTTCTATATATAATATAGTTTATATTTTGTTCAATATATCTTGCAGCTCAAATACAGATATGTGAAGCTTATAACATACAGTCAAGTAAAAATGTTCTTTTGGATTTTGACTCAAAGCATGTCTCTACTCTAGTGAGGATGGAAGGTAGGAGCCTAGTGGGTAAAACACTTGCCTCTGAACCTGATGACCATAAAGTTGCACGTTCAAACCCTCTGTTTCTACCATTTTGTCCCTGAGCAAGACACTTAACCCTCACTTGCTCCAGCGAGGACTGTCTCTGTGATAAGGGCCTCTGCCAAATGCCACTTTATAGAATAAAGTATAGTTCACACATGTTGACATCATCAACAAAGGAGTCTGCTGAATCAGTCAGAAAAGTAATGTTTGCAATATGTGGCATTACAGGATGTTTGTATTTATGTGAAACAACAGCTGCAACAGAGCAAGAATGAAGACTGGCTGAGGGTGCCTGGTGAGAGAAACAGCACTTTTACTTAATGGGTCGCAGAATAGAGCAGCAAATCAGCCTCCAGAGAGAAAGCTCTCTGTGAAAGAGAAAAATGGCTATACAGCTAAGCCTTCGCTGTTTCCTGAATAGTACATACCACTGACAAGTAACAAACATGTGAAATGTCAAGGACAATGCAAATTAATTTACCATGTTTCCTTTAAGGTGCGCCTATCGCTAATACAAGTGTTCAGCTGCACCCACACAGTCTATTGAATCTCCACAGAAAAACAGCTGCACACAATGTCACAATGTTCAATTCCAAGTGGAACTGCCTTCTCTAAGAGATGGAGCTTCATACGAGTTGTAATGACGTCTGTAATGAAGAACTAATCATCTATGATGAAGGCAATCAAATCCCCGCAGCAATGTTCCAGCATCTAGTACAAAGGATTCCCGGAAGAGGCTGTTCTTGCAGCAAAATAGAGAGAATTACCATATTAACCCCATAGACTTCAGAAGAAACATTGGAAATATAATAATTGTTATACCCTCATAATTTTGTAGTAAGGCCTCATTTCCAGCTCTAAGGTGCAATTATGAAAGCTGTAATGACATTCAAAACTCTTTTAGAACAGAATGCCTCCTTCATGAAACTCATCACACTCTGACGAAAAAATGACAAATGTTTATAGAAAAATGTGCTAACAGATGCCTGCATAAATCACAGTGATGAAAACTTATGATGAGAGACAAATTATGGCTGTTTATGCAAACCTTGGCATAAATTGTAAGGCCATCAAAGTAATCTGAGGCCCGTTTGACAGCTCTCACCATAAGTTTAATCAAAATGTAAATCAACGCATTACACAGATAATTAAGTTTACCCAGATCTGGTCCAACTCCTCTTAACATTGCAAACACACACAGCCGGCATCTGGATGGGTTCTATTACGTGATCTATTCAAGTGTTACCAAAAAAAATCAACATTGAAATAATATTGTATTTCAGTGAAGAGTGATGTCTGAGAGTGTTTTTAAGGTTTGAAATGATTCAAGTTTAATACTTTTGTTGTTCATCTAAACTCGCTTGGCATCATTTGTAAGGTTTGGATAAAAACTGAGTTGGTCAAAACCAGATACATTGCCTGTTATCACATCATGGTTTTAGAACTTATTGATGGTTGCATGGAAAGGAAACGCTAAGCAGAAAATGCCTCTTTGATATTGCCTCTACCATTTCAAAGTTTTAGTCTTGTGTAAAACTATTTCAAAGCATTTGTTGCAATGGAAGAACATTTCATCATGAATGGACACAGAAATGGCACAAAATTTAATCGTTCTTAATTTAACAGGCATTTTATAAAGCTACTGAGTGGTTCAAAAATTTTAAAAATGTGGTACACTGTTAATATATATTACCACAAAAATCCTTCTCTGCATTTTTTGCAAATTAACACTGAATTTAAAACAGAATTATATTATGAGAGAAGAGTTTCAATGGTTATACACGAAGAGGGCGAAGTGTGATGAAGTCTTCTTGCAAATGCCAAGGTCCTTTTTGTCTTTGCTGTCCATGGCTGAGGAATAACATCAGTCTTTTTTATGCCTGACCTTTTCTTCGTCTTCGCTGGAATAAACCACCGCACTTTCCTCTCTCAGCCTCCACATTAATGTCAATCTTCACATTCATCTGTGGGAAAGACATAACAAAGACTGTTAGAGCAAGAAAGAGGCTGTGAATGGCATTATGTGAATGGTACAATGTTGCTTGTTGTTAAAGAGAAACACTCAGAACACACATTATATTTTGGTGTTGGAGTGTGTAAGAGAGACAGTGTTCATTATGCGCCTTTGCTCTCCAGCACATCACATCTTTAATGAAACCGTGACTAGGGCATTAAAGTAATGGTTCCCAGAAAAATCAAGTGTACACAATTATCTCTTTAACCCAAATGTAGTGTGATCAGCCAAGACATCATGGCTTCTGATGTTTGCTTTATTGTTTTTGCACTTGAGCTGTGAGGCCCATGTATGGGAAGTCTGTCTCACTGAGAAAAATATTTTGGGTGACATAGCCAGGAACTGCCAGTGTGACTTAAGAATAATTCACATAATGATGATAATAGGCCATAGAATGTAATAATACTATGATTTCATGGATTAAAATGCAGACTTCAGGTGATTGATTTTAGTCATTTTCATTTCTAGTTTTACCACAAAAGGTAAAGAATAATAATTTTGTAATTTCAAAAATTCATTTATTTTTAGTATTTACACAGGTGGCTGCAGTTTAGGAAGATTTGCATTGAGTTGCACTGTAAGATTTTGCCAGTAATTCTTAGTCAGGATTGACTGTAGTGGTGTTCAATAAGACTGATTTTAATGTACATGCCTTGTCTGTAAAAATGCTGCCAGGCCTTTCATCTCTATGTCTGATCTCAGATAGTTAGCACTCGAAAGATAGGAAGGATATGGCAGCCTTATTAGCAGGGTAGCTTTGACAGCCCAGCGACAGGCCATAAAGAGTTGGGTTGCAGTGTTTTGACAGTGGTCAGAGCGGACATCATTTCACCTCCGAAATGGGTTGTCACGAGTTTAAGCACCATGACAACCAGGCTCATATCTCAGTCTTTTTGTTTCCATCAGCACTTCATCACATTCAGCCCAATCACATTAATTCCTGTCTGATTTAGCAGGAGTTCAGGATGTGGCTGCACATCTTTCACTCATTCAGATTGTGACAATGGGCATGAAAAGGATCTACAGAACATTTAATGTGTGTTACAGAGGATACGCTCAAGTGAGGGACAGTTGAGTCAAATTGAATCGGTGGGATTTTCAATTCTTAAGTATACTTTCATAATAATCAAGTTGTTCTAAAATTTGTACACAAAAATTATTGTTATTGTTAAGTTTTGGCTTGGATGCACAACTCTAGGGGAAAAAAATAACTGAAAGGTCTTTATGAAAACCAAAGTGGTTCTTTTTTGGCATAGACTCAAATAATCATTGTCTGCACACTTATTTTTTAAGATTGTTTTATAAAAAGCAGACAAAAATGGAAGTTACTTTAATAGGTGACACACCACTGTTGTATTAAAGTACTGTAAAAAGTAAAAGGAAAATGAGCTGGTTGCAGCTTTATTTCTCCATTTATTCTTCCATTTTCCCCAACTGTATAGACTGCACCACCACTCAATCTACTGGTCAAGCTGTCAAAAAGAGGAATAAGTATTTGTCAAGGGGAGGAGGCCCATATGTCTACGCAGACTGGAGAAAGGGGACTGGGGGAAGAGGTTCAGTCTTTACCTGAACAGCTTCAGTTGAACAAGAACAGAATATCTTCCCTGCAGTGACTTATCAGAGATGATGGAGAGCTGGGTGACCAATCAGCTCCTTCAGCAGCAGAGAGCTAAACGAGCCCTGACGACCTTAGCTGTAATCCATCAGACAGAACATTCCAGAATAAGCATCCAATTCCTTCGACTCCCCTCTCTACTTTCAGGATAGACCTCTTAAAAATCTGAAAAGTCATAAATCCAGTCTGGATCAGGCAATGATTTTCTGCCACGGCTGAGCAGGGGCTGCCAGTCGCACTATCTGGTAATGGCTATTCCCTCTTGCCTGTGCACTTTTTCCCTGTCACCAGTGTCCTTGAGACTGCACTCTCCTTGTTTTGGTCTCTGTTTGCTGGACAGCTAGGCAAACTGGCATCACTCCCAAAGGTTCACTCTAATATTTATACTGGTTGGCTGTGGGTTCACTCCTTCGGAAAGACTTTGACTACCACATATGTAACAGCTTCTCATCATGGATTCTTTAACAAAGGATGCTCCTAGCAGTGCCATGTCCACAACAGACATGTCCCTCCTCATTTACCCCAATAAAAGACTTAAAATTAAGACTCACAGAAGCTCATAGCCATGTTATAAAACTGGCTTTTTCATTGGAGGATGTCCATAGCCCATGGTTGCTGAAGTCAGTTACATGTTCAGATCTTGTCAAAATCAGAGGAGGTGGGGAGAACTCACTTTCATGAATAACAAAGGGGACAAAGAAGATGAGGATTCTAGAGCATGGTGCTACACCAAAACTCATCCTACACTACGTGTAGAAAATGGCCTTTGTGAAGGTTGTTTTGAGTTGTAGTTTAGTTTGCTAGTGCCATATAAAATATGTCCTAATGAGTCCTCATTTCTATATTTATATATATTTGATTTGTATATATTTTTATATATTATGTCATGTAAGGTTTGCCTTTTTTATCCATTTGAATTTGTGGATTGTTTACATTGAAACAAATCAACATGCTATGCATAATGTGACAAATTTAAAGACAAACATATAAATGATGCATCAAAACACTGGTGCATACCTTACTAACCTTGTTCACTTACTCTGGACAAACTTTATGCAAATGATCCAAGCTTCAACCAATCTAGATTTTGACTCAGTATCACAGTTATGCACTGAAAGGCAACACTTGGGGACAGAACTATTCCATAATTCCGTGTATACTTTCACCCTGTGTACCACAAGCTCAAGCTGCTAGTGTTTTTGCAACATTCCCCCGCGGTGTGGGTGACTTGCTGTAAATGATGGAATGATAGGGGCAGAGTGGTTAGAGGAAGGATGTGGGTTTAAATCCCAGGACTGCTAGAGGCACCACTGAGGTACTCTTGAGCAAGTTTCCGCCCGCACACACAATGTTTTGTGGTCTGGGTTTGTCCACTGTGAGGTGTGAGAGCGCTCAGTGCTTGTGCAGTCTAACTATGTTAAGCTGCTTGGACAGCTGTACACGGAGAGTTTCGAAGATCTTTAATCATTTAACACTTGTCAAGATGGCTTCATTTATGGTCAGACCCTGTGTATAACATGGCAGATAGCTGTACTATGTTAAACAGGAAAGTGCTCACAAATAATTGACCAGACTTTCCTGGGTGCTTCAGCTCTCTCCCTCTTTGCTTTCTTTAACACACTCAATCTGCTGTCCTTGCTCATTCCTTGTAGTCATAAATGTTTCATTCTCACTCCAGAGTGTGGTAATTCTGTTGGACCTGGCTTTATATTCTATGGCCATAGTTTTGAGGTAAAAAAAAGGCCCATTTGCTCTTGAACCTGAGCCAAATATCATTTTGCACTGTGACTGAGGGTGCATTTATCAACTGGTATCCTCTGACATATTTTCTTTGTAGTACAAGAAAGCTGATGCATAGTAAATATAGTTCCATAAAAAAATTAAACTGGAATTTCTTTCCATTTGCTCCTATCATGTGCAGATTATAGGTGATATTACCCCCTCAGTCTACAATTGAATAGAGAGAGAGAGAGAGCGAGAGAAACATGCTTATTACCCCTGACAGTTGAATCAGAAGAAATGAAGCGGAATGATTGGTGAACGTGCATGGCTTTAACATTTTCCTGTAGACTTCCAGTCAGTAAGCACTTAAGGCATGGAGAAATGCTGGTTTAGCTACACTTTCTAAAGTTTCTGTCAGCACGGGCTGCTCCTGGGCTGAAGAAAGGCTTCTAAACGCATTTCCACGAGCTTGACATCAGGCTGTAACCAGTGGCAAGCCTTTCTGAACTTGCTGACAGTGCATATGGATATGCATGCTACCAAAGGGAAGTTGGCAGGGCATGTGAAGCGCTAAATCAGGTTTTGTAGACCAGCAGAAGGGTTGCTGGGGTTAGACACATCACATTAGTGTTTGTCGGCCTTTGCAGATTTCTGTGTATGTTTCCCCAATCCTCACTGATTCCCTGAGCTATCTGCGCTCCACCCACAAATGCATTCTGCCGTAGCTACTACTGTGAGGTTTCACAGAACAATCACAAAACTCTCATTCAGCCTGACGTAAACAGTAGAGCGCAACTCATTTCATGTCAGAATGTTTACCACTGCAAAGTTTGTTTAGGGGCTCTAGCATTGGCTTCCCACAAATTCTGCCTTACTGTTCTGTACAATGTTGTTGCAGTGAATAAAAATTAAGCAAATTGGAGATTCATTATATATATTGAATCTCATTTGAAAGTAATAACACTCTAAATGTTGATATTTTGATAAACATCTGAACAGTGTGTAATAATACCACTTTTGGTTGAATAGGATTTTTGTCAGTGCTCTGTAAAGCCTATTCAACCTCGACGAAAGGATGTATTTGTGGGTGGAGCATGGAGAGGTCAACCGGTCATTGCTCAGCCTTAGACTCTTCTCGTCCCTGCTTTGTGTGTGGTTCTCTCTGTGCTGTACTCTCCATTGTCTATGAAGATTAATTGTCAAGACAGGCACGTACCTCTACGTAGCTCCAGTTGACCATTGTCCATCCTCAAATCAAACCTGACACTCCTTTCCCTCACAAATCACTCCCCTCCCTCCTTTTTTTCCTTATTCTAATTGATTGGGTGCATTTTTCCTCCTCTGGCATTCCTTCAGGGACATCATTACGCATTCAGAGCAGTGCGTTTGGCAGACAGCGAGCGCGAGATTTCACTGCATCCATTATCCTCCTCCACAACCTCACCCAGCGTTAATGATAGAATCATTAGCACAATCAGTGCAAGCACTTGTGTCTCCAGACTAAAAAGCACTTTTTCCTGGCCCCGGTCTTTCAGCATAGATGTGTGCATCTGTGTTTATAAGGACACTCTAGTTACATTATTGCGAATATGTACTTGTCACATTTGCAAGCAATCCTATGTGTTTGTAGTGTATTCAACTCCGGCTTGTCCATAGTTGTTTACTGGAGCCAAGTTTACTTTGTTTTGCCTTTTTGAGTGTATCTGTGTGTGTGTGTGTGTGTGTGTGTGTGTGTGTGTGTGTGTGTGTGTGTGTGTGTGTGTGTGTGTGTGTG
>JBBPCW010000106.1:13356006-13379702 GCA_037974425.1 Phenacogrammus interruptus
CGGCGCAGTGTGCTGACAGGTATGATTTAGTCAGCAGATACGCAGAAGAGAGAGAAAGAGAGAGAGAGAGAGAGAGAGAGAGAGAGAGAGAGAGAGAGAGAGAGAGGCAGCGACTGTGGCAGTTACAACTGAGTGAAGGCTAACTGACATCAGAATCTTTGGTCATTTGAATCTGAATATCTGCTAGAGTGATGATTTCATCCACTCATCCACTCACTCCAGCTGTTAGAGTGAGAGCAGCAAAAGACCCAGTATAAACTGGGATTTCAAAGTTAAATTTTAAACATTGTAAAACCACTGAAGTACGTTGAAGTGAAGTGAGGACATTCTGGCAGTGAAATCTGAAGCATTAACATTATTGCCCCTCGCTGGAAGAAAATGACCTAGCCCAAACGCTGAAAAACAGGTGTTTCCCAATACTTTTGTTCATATTGTGTATCATTACACACAAACAGCAGAAAGACCCAGGTTCTACGCAGCGCTCACCGACTTCTGGTCTGATGTTTTGAATTGCGACATCTGGTGGTAGGTGCTGTTATTGCAAGAGCATCTACTGGCAAGTGGAGCCAAAATAACAGAAAAAGAATAAAGAGGCTCTTAAAACGAGCCGCTGTGAAAGTGTCCAGTCCGCTGTAAATCTCTAGCAGCAAAGGGCCGGGGAAGAATTCAATCGAGGCGCCAGGGGGGAGTTGGCCTCTGTTTTCGGGGCCGAGTTGTGGACCTCTATGGTGTGTTGGGGCTCGGTGCATCCTGGGATGCGCTCCGTGTTTGCCTCAGCTATCAAGATGGCCGAGAATGTTTGGTTGAGGGGCTGGAGCTGAACACAAACAGACCTGGAGCGACTGTGATGTTGAGTGGCAGGATTATTCGTCCGCGACAGAGCAAATTGAGAAGTAAGCTCTCGACATGTCCCTCCTGTCGAGTGTGTGTATGTGTTTTAGAGGAGAGCTGGGGGGTGTTTGCTGCTGCTCGACTGTCCCGCTTCTTAGCCCCTGAGCTGCGGGGAGAGAGCGCGGCTTATGCGGCCTGGAGAGGCGAGGTGGGCTCTGTATGATTTAGTCTGGTCGTGGCTTTGATAGGTATCAACTAAATAATAATAAAAAAAAGCCCCTTGATTTGAATAAACGCTAATTAGTCTGCGCTTAGGAGCAGAAAGCTGTTGGCTAGGCTAGTTAGCAGAGTTAGCTCGGTGCTAGTCGAGCAGTTCCCCGTGACAGTTGCAGCAAGGTTACAGAGCACTGCTCCGTGTATAACTGCAGCACTCATGCAGCTCATCTGTATGTTTTGGTCAACATTTAGCAGCTGACAGGAGGTGTGCGTTTATGGCTCCGCAGCGATCCCCAGAAATGCTGCTGCTTCAGGCGGTGAAGGCTCCTACGGTGTTTGTGCACAGTCATTACCCGCCAGCCCCCCGGAGGCCTGGCCAGCAAGGTCTTCCAGCTTCCACCTGCCCTCACCCTGGGTTTTACTCATCACACGTCTGACCATTCAAAGATTTTCGCCTTCCAGACTCACTCGCCCCTTTATTGCCTGTATGCGTTGTTATTACACTTACCCTCCAAAGCACCTGTCAGTTCCACTTAGCTCCAGCATCTCAGCCTGCAAACACACCATCAGTCCTTAAGACATAAACATGATGAACTGGTCCTTGTTAAATGTGTTTGGTGTTTATTTTTTTTGTGTTTTTTTTTTTTTTTGCTTTAGTGTGACCTAACCTGCTCAGTTATTATTCATGTCATGTTGTTTTCCATAAGTTACTATTTCTCCAGTGTTGAGTAGTTTAAGAATTACAAAGTTACCTAGTCTAGAGATAACCCATCCTCTCCTCAGCTACAGGACTGTTTCCTGACCCCCGTTTTGTTTTCTCTAGAGTTCAGAACATAGAAGAGTCCAGCAGTGGAAACTTTAAGCGAGTCTAATGTGAGTATCTGTTCATCTTCCAGTATATGATCTGTCTGTTGCTCTTCCAATATATGGTCATTTTTGAGTTTTGCAAAAGCGTATGTATTGCCAGCATCGCACTCTCTATCACACTGGTCATTGTCAGCATCCTATGAGTTATACGGATGCTTGTGAAACAGAAAAAGCATTTTGTGTGCAAGCGAGATGCCAAAAAGCCAAAGTCAGCATTTTGTTCGTCTCCGGCGTTGTGAATTAGGTTTTTTTTGTGATTCCCACATTCTATTTTTATGGATTCTCTGAAGTTGCATAAGTAATTCCAGGGTGTCATGATCAGCGTGCAGCCAGAATTCAAAACGCATGTGCGATACAGATATGTATGTCTTTTGGAAACGGAGGATGTATATACAGTAGGTTGGTGGTGGCCTAGTTGGTAGGAAACTGGACAAAGAAATCATGGGTTCGAATTCTAACTTCAGCGCACCACCACTGGGTTCCTGAGCAAAACCCTTAACCCCAAGTTGCTCCAGGAAGACTGTCCCCTGTAGTTAAGGAATGGAAGTCGCTTTGAATAAAAGCGTCTGCTAAATGCCGGAAATGTAAATTTAGCATGAAATATTGTCTATAGGTCATGCTGCATGAGTATTTGCACTTTAAAAGCTTCTCTTACAGTTCTGTCCTCTTCGTGAGCTCTGTCTGGTAATGCAGTAATGCACATTTTATGATTTATTGTGAGGTTTATTCTTGATTTCTAGTCTGATTCTTTATCATATTTAGTAGAGCATTTGCAGATAAAAGAACTGAGATCATTAGCAGTTGTTTGGTGTGCAAGTTTCGAAACAGTTTCATTGCGATTTCAGGGGCTGTATTGCATTGGCTATCTGTACTTATTGACACTTGAGTAATATTTGCTGTAATCAGGCATTAAAGTAGTTTTGTGAATGATCCCTACTAATCCCCTGCTGCCCTGTTTGAATGTCTGATGCAGGAAGCGAGCGGCTGCAAAGCATCTAATTGAGCGTTACTACCACCAGTTAACTGAGGGCTGTGGAAATGAGGCCTGCACGAACGAGGCTTGTGGCTCATCTCCGGGTTTCCAGCGCATGGATAACAATGCAGCGGCCATCAAGGCCCTGGAGCTGTATAAGAATAACGCCAAACTATGTGATCCTCACCCCTCTAAGAAAGGCGCCAGCTCAGCTTTCCCAGAGAACAGTGCCAAAGGAGCCCACAATTTCTCTGCTTGCAGCAACGGCAAGATGAACCACAAGGACCTGCCTCCTACTAGGGAAGACTTTAGAGGTAAGCTTAGTGACTGGTTTCTTGTATTTCCTGAGCTTTGGTAATCCTCTCTAGATAAAATCAAACTGTTTTCTTAAAGCTAAACAAGCCAAAATTACTAAAGACTATTTTCTTTTGTTTTCATATTTTTAATTGTCATTTTTGTACTTCCATTCTGCCAATTTTTCAGATTTGAATTATTTGACCGAGGAGAAGGTTTATGAAATTCTTGCTCTCTGTGGTGAAACGGAAGACTACTCGCCTCTGATACGTGTTATTGGGAGGGTCTTCTCCAGTGCAGAAAGCCTGGTGCAAAGCTTTCGCAAGGCTAAGCAACACACCAAGGAGGAGCTGAAGTCATTGCAGGCCAAGGATGAGGATAAGGATGAAGATGAAAAAGAAACTGCTTCTGGTTCAGCCAGTGCCATGGAGGTGGACCCTGATGCTGCTGCTGCCGCTTCCAGTGGAGAAGGGGCCTCTCATGACGGTAACAACGTACAAAAACTGGGCCCAGTTGAGGTGTCTGTAGACATTGAAGCTGTAAGAAGAGTTTACGATAGACTGTTGTCCAATGAGAAGATTGAGGCCGCGTTCCTAAACGCGTTGGTGTACTTGTCACCGAACGTGGAATGTGACCTTACCTATCATAATGTGTATGCCGCTGACCCCAATTATTTGAACGTGTTCATTATTGTCATGGAGAACAGCAACCTGCACAGTCCAGAGTACCTGGAGATTGCCCTACCGCAGTTCTGCAAGGCAATGAGCAAGCTACCTCTCCCAGCTCTGGCCAAGTTAGCACGCCTTTGGTCACAGTATGGCGCAGACCAAATCCGGCGCCTGGTGGAGACTTTCCAGCAGCTCATCACCTACACGGTTATCAGCAACGAGTTCAACAGTGACAACCTAGTTAATGAGGATGACGGTGTGGTGGCAGCCACCAAGTGCTTGAAAATTGTCTACTATGCAAATGTGCTGGGTGGCGACCTGGACACAGACCACAATGAGGAGGAGGACGATGAGCCTATCCCCGAGTCCAGTGAACTGACCCTACAAGAGCTGCTGGGTGAGGAGCGGCGTAACAAGAAAGGGCCTCGCATAGACCCACTGGAGACGGAGCTTGGTATACGCACGTCCGACTGCCGCAAGCCACTCATCCCCTTTGAGGAGTTCGTCAACGAACCGTTAAACGATGTGCTGGAAATGGACAAAGACTACACCTTCTTCAAGGTGGAGACAGAGAGCAAGTTCTCCTTCATGACCTGTCCGTTCATACTTAACGCTGTGACAAAAAACCTGGGCCTCTACTATGACAACCGAATTCGGATGTACAGCGAGCGCAGAATCACTGCCCTCTACAGCCTGGTACAGGGACAGCAGCTCAACCCATACCTGCGGCTGAAAGTGCGCAGAGACCACATCATAGACGATGCTCTAGTCAGGGTAAGTCTGAAATGGAGTTTATGTAAATTGTGCGGATTAAGACAACATTCTCTTAAATTATTCCTGGAAATATATAGGGTTTGTAGATGTAAGTATGATGATCCCGCTGTGATTTCAGCTGGAGATGATTGCCATGGAAAACCCAGCAGACTTGAAGAAGCAGCTGTATGTGGAGTTTGAAGGGGAGCAAGGAGTGGACGAAGGAGGTGTTTCCAAAGAGTTCTTTCAACTGGTAGTAGAAGAGATCTTTAATCCAGATATAGGTAAAATTTTCTTGTCCAAGTTGATTTTACCAGAAATCTTTAGATGAGTGGCTAGATGTGTTTCAGTATTAGTGTTTTTCTGTTAAAACAAAGAATATTATTTTTTGTATGTTTTAATGGAGTTAAGAGTGTGTAAAAGTGATTGTTATACTAAAATGTAATGGGTTCACAGTTATAGTGATTGTGGATTTGGTCCATAACATGATAATTGGAATAGGAATCACATGAATAATTAAGATTTGAAGAAGCTCTTTGTTCTTTTGGTTATGCCTCACACCTGCTCTTTCCATGTTTTCCGCAGGCATGTTCACCTACGATGAAAGCACAAAGCTTTTCTGGTTCAACCCCTCATCATTTGAAAACGAAGGCCAGTTCACTTTGATCGGTATCGTCCTGGGCCTAGCTATCTACAATAACTGTATTCTGGACGTGCACTTTCCTATGGTGGTTTACAGAAAGCTAATGGGAAAGAAAGGAACCTTCAGAGACCTTGCCGATTCTCATCCGGTAATACTTTTTGGCTGTTCCATTATTATTTATCATTATGTAAATACTCTTAGTAGTTGAGATTTGAGAAAATGATTATTTTATCTTAAGCTTGCACAGTAAAATGTGAGACTTGAGCCAAATTTCTGAAACACTGTCTCCTTTTCCTAATCACTCATATTAGCAGATTCAGCAAGACGGTAACTAATTCAGAACTGTTAAATAATACATGTTTTTGCCTGGTGCAGGTTCTTTATCAGAGTCTAAAGGAGCTGTTGGAGTATGAGGGTAATGTGGAAGAAGACATGATGATCACATTTCAGATATCGCAGACAGACCTGTTTGGAAACCCTATCATGTACGATTTAAGAGAAGGCGGAGACAAAATCCCTGTCACCAACGATAACAGGAAGGTCTGTCATAGGCAGAAAAGTATAGTTTGAAATCAGTGGAGAATTCATGTGGGCTTTCAGTTAATCACGTTTGTGTTTCTGCAGGAATTTGTAGCACTCTATGCGGAATATATGCTGAACAAAAGTGTGGAGAAACAGTTCAAGGCATTCAGGAGAGGTTTCCATATGGTCACTAATGAGTCTCCACTGAAGTATCTGTTTCGACCTGAGGAAATTGAGCTGCTTATATGTGGCAGCAGAGTAAGTGAGCTCTATACAAAGTTACGGACATCTGATCTAACTCACACTCTCTACTCTCTTTGTGGTTCGGGAAAACACCTATGCCTTTTTCTTTACCTCCAGAATCTTGATTTTCAAGCCCTTGAAGATACTACAGAATACGATGGTGGTTACAACAGGGACTGTCGCATCATCAAGTAAGTGATGCTTATACCGTAAAGCATGAACAGTAATCTTACATGAGATGCTGAATATGAAGATAATGGCAGTTTGGTTGTTTGTCTGTCAGGGACTTCTGGGAGACGGTGCACTCATTTGGACAGGAGCAGAAAAGGCTGTTTCTGCAGTTCACCACAGGCACAGACAGAGCCCCCGTTGGTGGTTTGGGCAAATTGAAGATGATCATTGCCAAAAATGGGCCAGACTCAGACAGGTAACAGCAGAGTGGTTTGTGTACTTGAGCTTTAGAATAGTCAAAATGTTTCACACTTGTCCCTTCTGTTTGTATGTAGAATTTGTTTGCCAGTCTGTGTAAATGCTGTGAATTTTTTCTCTCCTTGTTACCCATCAGGTTACCAACCTCTCACACCTGCTTCAATGTGCTGCTCCTCCCTGAATACTCCACTAAGGAGAAACTTAGAGAGAGACTCCTCAAAGCCATCACTTACGCCAAAGGCTTTGGCATGCTCTGAGGCATGAAGGGACACAAAAGAACTCGCTCAACTTCAGAGTTTTCGTGTGTCAGTCAAAGGCAAAATCAACTACACCGACAAAACATAAATATCAAGTTTAAATGTAAGACAGCATATGAAATGGGCTAAAATGGGAAAGTTCTGGTGACCGAGTGCCTGTGCCTAAATAGTAGATAAAACCACACTGGACTCTTGGCTCTCTCCCTCTAATGTAAGTGTTAAGTTTCCCTTTTTGTATGCACTGAGATATAGCACTATTTATTTTAAGGGATAAAGTCTGTTCTTTCATGTCTGCCTGGAATTCAACTCACTTCTTCGTTTCTCATGCGGTAAAAGGAGGGATGGTTAGAGATTTCCAAAAAGGACTTCAGGACTGATCACCACATAAACCTAAAGAAATATTACAAAAAGAACAAAAGAGTAAAGGGAGGAGGAAGTTATTGTTGTACTATGGTTGAACTGTGAAAGTGCACTTAACTCAATATTCAGAATGTCTTGTTAGTTTTCTGTTGACCGCTCGTTGACATGTCGTGCTCATGGTTCATAGGTCTTCCCCAGTCAGTCTGCACATCGCCAGCAATGCTTTTTGAGGTACAGAGCAACTTCAGTCCACCCGTTACCAGGAACTCTGTATTTATTGAGGAACTGCATTGTTTATGCCATGTCGGCAAGTTGTGCTGCTTGCTTATGGCCAGTGTTCTGTATTTAGCTGCAGAGTCTGGTTCTCTGTCTTACTTCAGTATGATGAAATGATATTAGCTGAAGCCAGTCTGCTCTAATGGTGTACTCATGGCAAAGGAAAGACTAAAAAGAGAAATGAAAGACGAAGAAAACCACCTCTCGTTTACAAAGCCCTTATTTGGTGAGGGGGGAGGGTATTTCTTTGCTAGTCTTATTTTAATTCAGGATGGCAGATTTTAAGCTAACTACAAAAATCCCTCATCAGTACTCCATTGAAGTCAGATGGGTTAATATTTTAGTAGCTTTTTTTTTGCTCCACACAGTGTCTGGCCCAAATTATTAAACTGTTGAGTGAATGAGGGGATATTGGCACAAATTGTACCACTATCATGATGTGCCAAACATGTATGCTTAGAATCACCCCTCAGGTTTACCGAAGTACAGCTGGAAACATTCTTTAGTGATGCCCTGGATCCACTGTTTTTTGTTTTGCTCGTCATTTTGCTGTTATTTTTTTTTTTCTTTTCATTTTTGTTCTCTCAGATAAATGTCTGTGGTTTGTTCCACTGCTGATGGCGCTCACATTAAAGGGGTAACAGAACTTGATATTGGGAATGAAAGCATTTGATTGTTTCCAGTTATTCTTAAATAAATTAAAAACTGAAAAACAGACTTTCGAGTGGAAACAACAAGGAGCTGCAAAATAGTGCAGTGTTCAGTTGTTATTTGGCAGAAATATAGGCGATAAAATAACCCAAATGTGAGCAAATTGTCATAAGTACATTTCTTAGTGAACATATTCCAAGTTCACAAACATACAGTTCACTAATCCTTTAGGTTTTTCCACATTTTTATTGTCTGGGAGCCAAGGCCTGAAATGTAGTCATAAAACTACACAAAATACCCCAGCAGATGACAATATGGTTAGTAAAAATTGTGATTGCGTAAGAATTTGTCTCACTGCTAACACATCCATGAATTAGTTCTGGCACAACTGTCGATCAGAAATAATGAGTTTAATGGAGTGGTGACTGGTGTGTGATTTAAGTGTCATGTAATTGTATTGAAAATACACTTGTTTCTTTAGGTCCCCATAGTTGGGTAGAGAATGTACCTAAACTAGCAGTATCACTCAAACAAGTTTTAGAGGTATCTAATTAGGATTGGAGCATTTTGCAGAGCACCATTAAATATTTTTTTTAAAATTGGACACATACAATAC
Organism: Phenacogrammus interruptus; assembly: GCA_037974425.1. NCBI lineage: Eukaryota > Metazoa > Chordata > Actinopteri > Characiformes > Alestidae > Phenacogrammus > Phenacogrammus interruptus. The sequence continues at coordinate 13,364,606 of JBBPCW010000106.1, forward strand.
AACTTGTGTCTGACTACAGCAGGACGTCCACACCAAAGTCAGAGGCTCGAAAAGGAGGGTACTGGGAACTCCATAGATGCTGGACAGATGAGTGGAACTGATTATAGGACAACCACAGTCCAAGCACTTTACGAAGCTGAAATTTGAAAAGAAAACATTGGTGAAAAAATATGAATGTTTGCAAAAACAGTGTCAAGGTCTCGTAAAAAAAAAAAAAAAGGTCTGGTTTGATGTTTTGGAATGTTTGGAATTGCAGATCACCACAGTGATGGTTGTGTTGTGCGGATGCTTTTTTATTAGTAATGACTGGAAACTTCGACAGGGTTAAATGTTGTAGCAGCCAAATACAGGGCAGTTCTTGAGAAAAACCTATTTTGCAAGAGATTTGAAATGGGTGGAAAGTTCACTTTCCACCAGGACAACAATGTTAAGCAAGCTGCCAAAGCTACACTGGAGTGGTTCAGAACCAAGAACCTGAATGTAATAATGGCTCAGTCAAAGCCCAAATTGAGTGTCAATTATGTAGATGCAAAAAAACACCATTGTGTAAATGAAATTATAATTTCTGGCTCTAATACTACAAAATGTGAAAAAAAAAAAACATGAAGGGGAATTAATATTTTCTGCAGTAGGACAATTGAACTGACACCCTTTCTACTTACAGTTGTAAGTAAAGTGTGTGTTACTGCATCTATGAGATTTTATTTTGCAGCAGTTTGGCGCTAGGGCTATAGTGACCACTCTAGCTGCTGCAGGTCACAGTACTTCCCTCGCTGACTAGAAGAAATTAGGCAGGTCACATCCTCAGTATCTTGGAGAATTTGGGTAGACTGAATAATCATACAATGATCCTGGATCCTCTTTCAACCTGTAGCTCTGTTGCCTCACCTTTCAACTAGACTCCTGACGAACTTGGAAGTGTAAGGCTTATGCCAATCCCTCGCCACTTTGAGAACCACCTGAGACTCGGCTTAGTGCCTCTCGATAATCTGTTCCCAGCATTAAGAGCCTTTCATGAGGTCAGTACAGTATGAACCTTACATGTGGTAAAGACACTCGAGCAGAAATGAACTGGATATGCCAACAGTAACGATGACCTTAAAACAATGCTGCTGTGTTTCATGCTGAAGCTTTTCCTTACATGTAGCCAAAAGTCATTCTCTCCACTTTAAATCATTTTTCTGCTTGGTTCAAAATTTGTTTCCTTTTACACACCCTAGCTAACAACCTGAACATGAATGTCTGAGGAAAATCACAGCAACGAAAACAAAAATATATATTTGGCACCATTTAACACACTACAAATAAACACCAACAAGCCACTTGTTCAGGCACACTAACCTTATATCTGCTCTTGTTCATTTGACCAGTTCCACTGACGATATAGGGTCACTTTGCATTTTCCTTTGCATTGGTTGTTAGCTGCTTTAACTCCATTTGGCAACAGTCAGGACCACAAGTGTGCAAGTACCGCTTGGGTGATTACTTGCTGATGACAGCAGTGATGTTGACATGTGTAGTGGTATGGTAGTGTGTCTCTCACACAGTTTAACACCTCAGTGCTGCTGGGCTCAGAATAGTCCACCAACCAAAATATCCAGCTGACAGTGCCCTGTGCCTGGAATCTGACCACCGACGAAGGATTAGAGCAGGGGTGTCAAGGTCCGGTGTCCAGCACAGTTTGATGGTCCTTCACCTCAAATATGTTCACTAAATCTGACAGTTAACTGGTGAGGTGAACCAGGTTTTTCTGTGCAGGGAAATCACCAACACGTGCTTGACCACATCCTTCCAGCACTGGAGTTCAACACCCCTGGATTAGAGGGTGAATAAACTGTGCAGCATCAGTTAAACTATGATCAATAACAGACCACAGTATCAATCAGAAAACCTGCAACAACACAGGGACAGTAGGCAGACACAGTATTTAAACATGCCAGCAGCACTGCTGTGTGATGCAACACAGGCACATAAATGTGCCACTACCATTTCAGTGTCACTGCTGTGGTGAGAATAATCCACCACACAATTAATACCTGCTCATATCCTTTGAACCAAAAACATTATTAATTAATGCATTAACTGTCACTTTTTGATGTGTTTGGGAAACAGGGTACTGTTGTACACAAACACACTCTTCAAATGTGTTCTGCTGTACTGTGCTCTTTATTCCCAACAGTGCTTTCAGATGAGTCCAGCTTCTTGCTGTGAAACAGGGTTCTCCAGTAAGAAAAAACTTTTTAAATGCTTTCTTCATACATGGTGATGGGTAAATAGAGCATTTTTCACAAAACAGCATTTACGGTGCCAAAAAAGTAATTGTCGCTCTCTTGATTTTTATTTTTGTATATTTGCCATGAATTCAATCAAATTGTCAATTAGACCAAACACACCAGGGCTTCATTACTACCTGACCAGTTGACTTAAATAGAACCTTTCTAGCTAAGTCAAGTACGCTTAAAATTCTCAACATGGAGATCTTTGTGGCAGGATCAAATGAAATTCCAGACGAGATGAGAAAGAAAGTCAAACCTCCAGTAGCTCCTGATAGTAGTAGTTAATTAATGGGTGATATAGCTGTTACACGCCCTTTTCTACAAATGAATGAAATGGGTTTTGCATGTTTGTCTTTCCTATTTTTACAACAGTCTCTGAATATTTACTGTACAGACTCCAGCATGCATATGTTGAAATTAGTGACAGCACCCTGATTTCATGCTTCATAATAGTTGAAACCAACAGTCATCATCTAGCCAAATGGCAGTGAATGAGAGGCAGAGAGTCTATTTTATCATTTATTAAAGAACAGATTTCAACATCCTCATTGGCCCTATGGACACTGCATCTTTTGAAAAAAATTAAGATTAAAAACATTGCTTTTGGAATCATTCAATTCTAGAGAAACTGACAGAGATTCTTCCAAGAGTATGTCATGCTGAACCACTGCTGATAAATCGACAGCAAGAACAATTTCACCAACATAAAACCTTGTTGACCAAGCACTTCATTTAAGAATAATGCTTGATAAATTGATAAAGTGACATTTATAAACCAATTTTTCCCAGGGGCATTAGTGCTTGGCAAACTCCTTTTTAAAGGGTTATTACAGCATCTGGAATCTTCTGCAGGAGACATTTCGTACTCAGAAGAACAAACGAGTTCTCATCTGTTGCTTGTTCATTCGAAAGTACAAGCAGGAGCAGTACGATATGTAAGAAAAGTAAAAGAAAGATATACAGTGTGCATGTGATTTCAACTTTAAATGCCTTAATGCTTTATGATGCATAAAAGTAATATACGCTTACATATTCAGACCTTATAAACAAAATGTATAAAGAATTTAAAAGTAGTCTGTAGTCTATTTTTGAAAATCTGTACATATTTGTTTTTTTAAAAAATCATCTCATTGTCTATGTTGTATCCACTGCATGTTTTCATCAGAATGCATTTATTTTTTCTTTTCTTCTTCTTTTTTGTCTGCGACCACTTCAGACAGATCTTCTGCCCGCAGTGTTTTCACTTTGCTTTCCATGTTGGTGAGCCTTTGCTTGATCTTGCTCTGGTAAGCTGTGTATTCTGCCATGAGTTTGCCAAACTTGCTGGTCATGACGTCCAAATTGCTCTCCAGACGTATTATTTTTTCCTCCAGGTCTTTGGGGTCAGCCCCTGCGTTGGCCACTGCTTCGTCTATCAGGTTATCCTTCATCAAGATGGCCTTCCCTTTCTCTTCCAAGGCCTTTTTGGCGTCAGGGTACTCCGTAAGGGCCTCCATTAGGTCGTCTTTGGAAAGGGCGAAAAGGTCGGAGTAGCCCACACTCCGGATGTTGGCTGTCCGCCTGTTCCCAGCCTTGCTGCCCTTGATGCCAAGAATACTGATTTCTCCAAAGTAAGCCCCATCACTGAGCACGACAAACTGTGTGACACCATCATCAGCCACCACAGCCAGCTTCCCTTCCTTGATGATGTACATCTCTCTTCCAATGTCACCCTTCTTACAGATGTAGTCCCCAGGGCTGAACACTTGAGGCTGCAGTTTGAGCACCAACTCAATCAGCAGTCCAGCTTCACAATCCTGGAAGATCCGCACTTTCTTCAGCGTATCCAGATGGACGTTGATTGCAATCTCTGCCTTAAGCTTGTCCGGGAGGTTCTTCAACACCTCCTTCTCATCACAGGTTTTCTTTTCTGTCCAGAGGTAGTCAAACCACTTAATGACTCTGGCCTCCAGGTCTTTAGAGACTTTACGGAACTGCATGTACTGCTTGATGGAGTCGATCTTGGCCTGGAACTCAGCGCGGGAGGCGTTCATGTTGGAGATCATGGCACCGACATTACCGACGATAGTAGCAAAAATCAGCACTCCAATAAGGAAGTCGGCAACGACAAACAAATACTCAACATCTCTGACAGGAGGAGGGGTCTCTCCAATGGTGGTAAGTGTGAGAGTGGACCAGTAAAGACAGTAGATGTATTTCCTAGCTAGCCGCCCATATTCGGGATGGCTAATGTTGGGGTACACCCAGGAGTCAGTGCCAAAACCAATAGTTTTAGAAATTGCGAAGAAGATGCAGGCATTCCAGTGGATAATGATCAAGATGTAAAGTACGAGATTACTGATACGGAAAATATTGGGATAGTTTGTTCTAGTCTCTGTGCGGTCAAAGAACTCAAAGAGTCGTGCCATTTTAAAAAGGCGATTGAACCGCAGCTCTGGATTGTTGTATCCCACCTTCAGCATTAAAATATCAGTTGGAATCATTGAAAACATGTCGTATTTGAACTGTGGGGTTTTTCTGTAATGGTCCATCAGCTTCTTGCCATCTTTAACTAGAAGGCCTTGCTCCAGGAACCCTGAAAATAACAAGAAAAAAACATTTATGAGAGATCTGTTTGATATGTTTTATGCTTACTGGCTTTTTCAAGAGTCACTGACAAAAGAGCAAAAATTTAAATGTCATGCAATTCCGTGTTTCCTCTAACATTAAATTGGCATGGAGTCAAATTCACAGAATGCCCAGCCATGATGAGATACATACTTTATTGTGTTTTTTTGTGATATCCAAAAATCGTTTTTGGGTAAAATGAATTGGCCACTGAATCCCAAGTTTGGCACAGATCCAATTCTTATTGATATATTTGTGTTGTATAGCAATGTAGCATCCTGTTTTATTATTGACAAATTATGTCATAGCCTTTAACAGGGGATTATAAGCACTTGTGTGGAATTTCCACTTCATTATGAAAAAAAAAACTCATGTGAGCTCATCCTCCTGGATATTTACAAGCAAAAGTAATCCACGTCCTGTACCATTCGAAAACCAAATCACTAGTGAATATTTTGCCAGACCTGATATAAACATAGTAAAGTAAATATAAAAAAATAACAATTTGTCAAGTTAAAAAAGAAAAGATGTCCATCTTCACCTGTTCTTGATCTGATAAAAGTGTCTGTGTAGTAGATAAAATCTGAGGTGTAGTCCAGAACGATCCACAGGACTGTGTACGTGTTCTGGAGATCATTGAAACAAGCCCTGTATGAAGAAATAGAAATACCACAGAACCATAAACATCTCACCACTTCATACCTCTTCACTTCTGAGGTGCATTACAGATTAAACAGTGTTCATAAGCACACCTTGTTACGATCATCATCAGGTTGTAAAATACTGGTGCTGCTATTACTGTGAGCCATCGATAATAGCGGTCTGTGGCAGGGTCCATGATCCACACTTCTTTCCTAAAGAAACAAAGCTTGAATGACTGCCCAAGTTCATAAAGAGGTTAAACAGTACATCAGCTATTACATTTCACGCATTTCATACAATTATATTTAAAGTAGTGGTACTTTCTGCTGGATTTAGCATTCATTAGACTTCAAGTGGATTTCATGAGTAACTATTATATTTACCCGTAATATACTTACGGTGGCTCTTCTTTCTTTTTCTCATCCTTCTTATCGTCCTTCTTTTCATCTTTTTTCTCATCCTTCTTTTCATCTTTTTTCTCATCCTTCTTTTCATCTTTTTTCTCATCCTTCTTTTCATCCTTTTTCTCATCCTTTTTCTCCTCCTTCTTGTCTCCATCTTTTTTCTCTTCCTCTTTTTTCTCATCTTTGTTTTTATCCTCTTTTTTGCTAAAGGTAACAATTTGATCTTTATTAAATGGAGCAACCTTAGGTGTTTTGTCCAGGGGGCGACTACAGGCCTAAACGTCTATCCTACTGGGATGTAATAGCACTTATTCACCTACAGGTGGCAGCATTAACTCTACCAAGCATCCATTAGTGCGCTCAAACCAGTACCATAACACCTGTTTTACACACCGTTACAAACACCTCCAATCTATTCACAAGTTACTAATGTTATCTACTTCTGCTTAGACGATTTTGAAGTTGTAAAGTTATATGCTTTAAGGGGCATTAAGGGGCTCTACAGGGATTACTAAATACTTACTCATCTGTGTTGTTGCAGTTGTTCATATTGTACACTGCTAGTGGCCAGTGACTGGTATTTCTTAAGAGGAAAGAAGCATTCAATTTCTGTGTTATCAGTGCTCGTATTCTCCAAATATTAGAAATCTACTAACGTAATATTATTCTCTAGTAATCTATACTAACATGGCTCTCTTACCAAAATGAGAGCAATGTTTTGCTACTTACTAGGAAGCCTACGAGAAAATCTACATACTGTCTCTCTGGATTGGGTCAGTCCATCATTCTAACCTTTGATGGCCAAGGCAATGTCGGAAGTGGTCATACCAAACTGCCCTGAGTAAGAGCTGACCAGTTCTCCACTTTGTTTTGCTAGTTTACTTCAAACCAGTGTTAGCATTATCTTCATCCATTTCCTTTTATTTATCCTGTGGAGCAGAGCTGTCAAGCTGAGGGTCTGGAGGAACAACTCATGATGGTCTTGCTAGTGAGTTCATTTTTGTGTGTTAAATTAAGTAGAATGTTAAACACTACAGTGCTGTACACATCCAGGAATGGAATATGACACCCATCCTGATGAAGTTTCACCAGGACTTTTGACTTCACCAGGACTTTTACTTACTTTTACTTGACTTTTGACATTTGACTTACTTCCTCTTACGAGGCCTGTCTGGTTGCCCTATGGAGGAATGGGCATAGCTGCCACGGCTGGAAATATCTTTCAGCTCGGGCCCACGAAATCGCTCCAGGAAGGAGTCGGGCCGCTCAACCTCGCGCTGCAGCCTATGTGATGCCCAGTTCCGCAGCATAAAGAGGAAGTTCGAGAGCCTGGGAGATCAATACAAGGAAGAGACTAACACTCCTGTGTTCTCTATACAGTATGTAGCTTTCTCTGCCTCCTAGGTCAAATACACACTTTATAGTTTTACATTGCTTTATAGTTTTACATGTTTATTATAGAGGGCATTATTACACCATTAAGTACATCTTAAGTATATACTCCAATCTTTACAGACTTGGCAATAGTAAACTAAATTTGAGCATTATTGAACACCAAATCTAAGCAGATGTCAGATATCATTCAAATACATTATTGTGCAGTTGACCCAGGCTGGTATATTCTAGAATGGATTCTATGAAGCAGTGTTTCTTCACTCTGGTTCTGGAATGTCCCTGCACTGCACAAGCTAATGAGACAAACCTGGTCTGCCTCAGCAGGGATACTCACAGCCCAGGACTGGAACTCACTGCTTGATGTAATTCTAGATGGTATGGGGAGCAGGTGGAGTAAGTGATGAGAAGGGAAGAGAGTGGTTGAGTGGGCATGTCTCAGTTTTACCTGGCCATGGCTCCAGCACCTGTGAAGGAGCTTCTGCGAGACTCCTGAAGTTGCTGACTCGCTGTCGTAGAATTGACCCCCTGCATGTCAGAGGTAGTGTCGTCACCTATAGAGTGTACCCTGGAACACAATGACAGGGAGACCATCAGAGGTACAAAAATATATGTTTAAATGTCTTCATGTCCACATACAGGTAAATCAGCCTTACTAAAGAGAAATGTTTGTTTACAATTCTGTGTCATATGAGGTCTAAATTGCAACCAACTGGTTGATTATGAGACTGTTTTTCAGGCTCTGGCTTATTTAGATATGCACAGCCCATACAGACTGGACACTTGCAAAAAGGAACAAGAGGCAACTTGTGATGTCAAACCTGCTGACACAAGTATCAGTCTGGTCCACTTCATCATCTGAAGCCCGGACTGAGAGCCTGTGACGTGATGGGTAAGACTCTTGAGTGCAGATTTTCGCCATTATCAGTGTGCACACTCACGCCTGCGAGGACATGCAGCACCTGCAAGAACACTGTACACAAAGACTGTAACTACTAAATGTAGAAACAAATTTGAATTATGCTTCTTCAGCAGGCAATTTTCAAGCAAATCAAAATGAACAATTCATCAAAATTGATATTTTGGCAATTAATATTTAGGTTTGGCTTAGTTTTTTGGTTCTTATGTTTCTGGAATAAGATTAATCAAAAACATTATATATTATTAATCATGCATTACTCATAAGTCATATAAATAGAGTGAAGTCTGCTGTTCTCTGAGCACTGTGCAACAAAAAAATGTGCTGCAAATCATGAACTTATCTTGAACTTAAGGTATTAGCATTCCTACACTGAGATATTCTCATTACATTTTACATTTATCATTACAGACCCTTCAGAATGAAGCGTGGTGTGCATGACTGTAGCACAGTGGTCTGAAGAGATTCAAGAGATGTGCTGTTGATGTGATCTCTGCAAACCAATTTTCATGCTAACAACACTGCCATCTGAGCTCAGGGCCTAAAAATACAGCCTGCTTAGTCGGACATCCTAAACACTAAACAAGATCAGTCTCTGAAAGATCACACCACAGATTTACAAGATTCTCAGCATGTACATCCTCATCTTTATTATGCTTTTGCCACAATATTATCCCGAAAGCAAGAATACAGTAGTTTTAACTTGTTCCCATTAATGAAAATTAATTACATTTTTTATTGTGCCACGGAAAGAGATTAGTGAAATCCATAGATTAGTGAATTCATAGTGTTTAAAAGTCTGCATTTAAATGCAACAACGAAATTCAAAGCTTGTAACATTTTAAAGCATTTACTTTCTGTTTGAGAAAACACAGTGTCAGCAAAAGAAAAAGACAACATCCTGTTAGGATAATATTTCATCTGTAAAACTCTCTAAAACACCAGAAATACCTGAATGAAACAGTTCTGACAATATAAAAGTCCTGAGTTTACATCATGCCAGATCTATAAGTGTTTGGATAATATTATTTTGCATTATATATCGTGTATTAATTTTTTTTCAAGGCATACATTAAGTTTTTTCAAGGCATGCATTATAAGGAGACCAGTTGTGAAGTGATGCTCTTTTATAACGAAGCTTGCTCTCCTGTTTCTCATTCCCGCTGTATGGTTAAATGCAGCTCTGGTTAAATGGCTAAATGTGTTAAATACACATATAAAAAATGCTGAATGGCATTTCTGCTAAATTCTTGACAAACTTCATTCCATTCCACCATTAAGTCTTATTTAAAACGACAAAAGTCAACTTACTGCATGGACAGATTTAACTGTGATGACTTCTCCTCTGTTTAACACCTTTAATCCTCAGGTTCCCCTCAACGTGACATGGTAACATCCCAATCTCGAAAACCAAATTCCACTTTTCGTTTTTGGAGCCATAATCCACTTTGTCTTCTGTGAAACTGGGTTATATTAATCCATGACTGTCCTGATAGTTTCCCCACATTTATGTATCCAGTGTGATTGAGGCAGACTCTTCTCAGATTGAGCGAACCTGTGCTGGTGGGGGTGGAGCCTATTGAAATGGTCAGGGGCGTATTTTTTTCCGCACCCGCATTCAGTAATCTCCGCCCACCTGCACTGTGATTGGACAATAGTAAACTCAGCAGCCGCCTGTCACATTTGTAGCCAATACTAGAGCAGTACCCCCAGACGGAAAACCGGTGCGGAAAAAAACACTTTATATGACAATAATATCACTTCTAGCGTTGTTTTTCTATATAACAACTCAATTACCATCTTGCCAATATGCTGCCGAGCAAGACATATTTCAGAAAAGAAAACTGTGTAAACCTAAATTGAATCCAAAGGCGAACGAAACACTTTCTGCTTAAATATTGGAAGGAAACGTCAAATATTTAGAAACGATACTAGTACCTCCCATCCCTCATTATCAGCAACTGTTAGCATCAGTCATTTCAGACTTTGCATTTATGCAAAATGTTGTGCGGAGTGTACGGTTTTAAGAGGTTTCTGTGTCCAGCCCAGGCTGTACTTTAAATGCCACATGTTTGGATCAGAAGGGCCTCTAAGATTAGTTGCAGTGATCGTGTCCTGATGGCCTGAAACAGGAGGTGGTTTCCAAAACTCCCTGAAACACACAGAGAGCTCTACATTTCCACTGCAGCTGAACACTTAATGTCACTGGATATGAAGTATCACATCCTCATCAGCTGCCATAATTTGAATTCATTTTTTATACCGATTTGTTTCATTGAATAGATGTATTAACGATCCAGTGTTTAAAAAAGCAATGCTTTTTTGATGAACCAGCTTTTGGAGGCATCAGAGATGTAGTGGAATAAGCATCTAGCTGTTGGTGGCATCAAAGCCCTATCACCTGCCTGGCATCAACAGAACCATCCAGCTCCACCCCCAGAGACCTGAGAAATCCTTAAGGCAATCTGCAGAGCTGCCTCGCTAATCCCAGATTAGACCTGAGAACCTATCTGAGCTACCTAATGCTCCTTCTTGGCTTCAGCCCCTCAAATCATGTATGTGCATCTGTTACACTGAGCTAACCTCAGAACATGATGAAGACTGGACAGGGTGCCAGTGCAAAACGGGTTCTGTGCCAAATGGAGCAATACTGTAAACACAATAGATGAACGATTGCGTTGTAAATAGGATGTGTTAGGGGGAATCAGAAAAAGAGAAACGGAGCGAGAAGGGCAGGGTAGAAACTGTTACACTTCAAATTAGACAATGATAACAATGAGCGCACACAGAGAAAGTGAGAGAGTGCAAAAAAACCACAAGAGCACCAAAACAACAGGATAACATATAGTGCATTTAACAAACATAGAGTACATGAATGAATGAACACACTATTATAACAGGGACTGTATCGTTAAGTGTGCAAAAACTCTCTGGAGTGAAATGGTTAGCCAGCATTCAATTTAAAAACATTTTGCAAAACATTTTAAAAAGCATTCTGTTTTAGTCCAGGCTAGTAAAGCTAATTAGTGTCCTTAAACATTTGGCTAGCCCAGCATGACTCTTAGTGTCATGTCATTCCAGGTGTAATATAGATTCCCTCTTTAAGCATCTTAACCTCAGCCATATGTCTCAAGGAGTGGGTTAACCTGTGTACACAGCAAGATATCTCATCAAGGTTGGATCATCTTTAATATTTAGGCACTTTGCAGACTTAAAATATATAGAGCTATAAAATATATAGAGCTATCATATATAAAGTTAAAATACTATGAAAGGGCTTTTTCCTAGACGCTACCAAAAATGTATAATCAGTCATTTTATTGTTGGATGTGGCCGAAGCAGAGAAAAAACATTTCGAAATTTCCCTGACAGGATAATAAAGATTTTATTTCCTTTAGTGGTTTTCTATGTTTTGCATATCACACTGAAACTGCATGGATCATGATCCTGGCCAGCATGAAATTCACATAATAATATATGCAGATGGAATAATGTGAAATATGGAAAAAAAATGTGTATTAAGGGCAAAATCTGAATCATCCTTTGATGACAAGGAGTTGAGCTTATCACGTGAGAGCAATTCAAAGACTTGCAATAGATTCCACGATAACGGAGGTGTGGCGAATACTACGGGATAGGATTGGAGGTCATGTGGGGACAGAAAGAATCATCCAAGAACATTACAATGCAATACTATAATATAAAGAGAAAAAAGATGCTGCATTTGTACGGGACATCTATGAAGAATGATGCAGAAATATGTGATGGAAGAATGAACACGTTTAACTAGGCATAATATAATATAATGTAATATAATATAATATAAAGCCCTAAAAAATCATTGTTCCATGTTTACATGTCCATATTTCTATTTTATATATATAAGATGAATGATGTTCTTAGTTCTGTTTCATTATTACATGTGATATAACAACTTCTGGTACATACAACAGATCTATTGTTTTCCTTAATAAAACATTATGAAAGTGTCTGTTGTAGCCTTTTAACATACATGACCATAGCATTTAGTGTTATAGTCTTGTATTGACACCACTATGTCTATTACAGTGTGCTTTCGCTGCTGCCTGAATTTGACTGTAAGCTCTGAGCCTTGAACATGTTCTGTAAACAGTAATGCAAGAAAGCAACTAAATATAGTCAGCAAAGGGCTTACTTCTGAAAACAGGGTTGGCAAAATCCTATTAAACAAGCAGGTATACTGTGAAGATCTATTTGTTGCCCTGTCACTAAATGTAGTTGTGATTTGGCATTATAGCCTAGAATAAAAATAGCTGTAGTACTCAATAGCAGCTCTGATTCTCCAGCCTAGTCTACTGTCTGGCAATGTTAGATACACTAGTCCAGCAAGTCAAAGCCCTTAATGAGTCACATGGCAGAATGTGTCGGACGTTTCACAAATGTTTGTTTGGGCAAGACAAGTATACCCTACTTACCTTGCCACCATTTTTCTTTAACAGAGTCACTTTCAGTTTCATTCAAAAACAAGCAAAGAAGGAGGAAAGTTAGCATAATCCTGTCACATTTGAATATTTTTACCTTAAAGGTTGTTCATGAAGATGCAACCCAAGATCCCAATGGCAAGTAGAATCTCTGGACACTTTATAAGACAGTTAGAAACTCTAGTCAATCTTTGGGTGGGCAGTTTGTATTAGTTGTCCTCCGACTGTTCGTCAGTGGTCAGTTTCTGACCACAGGGCTCCTCTCCTCTCAGTATTTTTGGGTGGTGGACCACTATCAACCTAGCACTGCCCAACAATACTTGCACACTGCCATGCCTTTGCCATTGCCATGTATATGAATATACAGTAATTACAATAATAAAGTGACATGTTCTATTATAATAGCTTCTAATATCATACATTCGTGTAAAATAAAGTATTAACAAAAAATCAATTTTACATAATATCAGAATCAGAAAACTGAATTTGCTTAATTGTTTAATATGACAATATAATGATTTTTATTAATGTTCTTAGTGTTTGTGTGGTAGATCTCTCTATGCTGCTGTGTTGAGAATGATCCACCACCCAAATAACATATGGTCAACAGTGTCTAAGTGGCCAGAAACCAATAATGAATGAGGTAGGGAGTGATCAAGTAACTGGGCAGATTAACACAGCCTGTTAACCGGGTGGATGTGCAGGCTAGGGCTTTCTGATGAAGTGAATTGGGAGAATATATATTTTAAATATATCTTGGTCACATCTGTTTATCACAGAAATACACCCACATGATCAAGCTGCTTGTTCCAGGCCAAGTGTATTTAGATCAGTTGAAAGCCTCTTTACACAAGAAGCCAGGGGGCAGAGGTAAGACTATATTTACAACACAAAGCTCACCATGGTGCAACATAAGTATGTAGACAGGCACCCCCTACACACAACCCACCCTGATTTCTTCATATGCTCCTGTCCATTTATCTTTCTCTTTATGTCATACGCCTTTAAAAAACATAGTTACATGTGAATTTGCAGTTTGATTCTTTCATGATGATACACTGTTAAACAGTCTCTCTGCATCATTTATTCCACCCTCCCCCGCACCCTCCTTGTGGGGGTATGATATTATGGCTGAATGATGGTCCCTCTGATGATGTGAACTTTATTAAGAGTTAGAAAATGCAGGGATGCTACTGAGACTGAGAAATGCAAGTACCAACATGTATCCAATCACACAGTGAACTTTGTTCTCTTATGTTGTGCGTACATATGTGTTTCTGTCACTCAGTCACAGTTCAGCATGAGAGTCTGAAATGTTTAAAATGATGGGGTGTGTCTGGCTGTTAATTGTGCTCTTTAGCCTGATGGTGATGTTTGTGCACACACTGTCAGCCTTGTTTATGATCAGCATTCGAGTAAAAGCCAGGGCCAAACGAGTGCTAATTTAATATCAGTTCCTACTAGAAGAACTGCAGCAACAGTCACCTCTGTGAACAGCAGCAACGTTAAAAGCTAAACACTAAATGCTAAAAGCATTCGCATGGATTATGCTTACAAATCAGTGTTAACACCACAGCTGCCATGGCTCTGAGCAGGGCTTTGGGATCTTGCATGTTCTGTGATGATTTCTATGTCATCTGTGTGAGTTGCTTCAATGTCCTTCACCTCAGCAACTTCAGCTGCACTCTTCAAATCTTTCCGCTTTTCAAGGCCACCTGTAACTGCTGTGTTCCAGGGGTAGAAGATTTGTCCTGGGCTTTTAAAAAGTGATAAGTTGCTATGACAACCTGCAAAGACAGTAAACCCTGTCCTGCCCTGGCCTTCTACATATCTTCTATTCACCTCAGTGGAGCTGACTGGTGGGCTAAAGTTAAGACCTTGATGATACGCTGTGAATCCCTGCTCTTTCACAGCAGAAATGGATGTGTCCATTCAATGACTTTGAGAAGGACAACAGATTCGTAGGGCTTTGTCACATTTTATTACAAAGCAGGAAACTTTATACTGTCATTTTATAATGTCTATACCATTCATCTGATTGTTGTAACACAAATTACAGCAGGTGTTTTATACAGAGTGCTGATTTTGAACAACAAAAATACAGCACATGTAATTAAGATAACTTAATTATTTTAGACAAAAAATCTGTGACCCAGAAAGCCACCCAAACCGTTCTTTGATGGGGCTGTTGTGTCAAGGACTCCATGTTCTCCTTTGGCTTCTTGACTGATGAAAAATAAGTGATCACTCTAATCACAACAATCACTCTGCTGTTCAAATGCAAGGAGGCAGTAATTGCGATGAAGCACTTCACTCAAACCACCGCTCTGTGTGTGTGTGTGTGTGTGTGTGTGTGTGTGTGTGTGTGTGTGTGTGTGTGTGTGTGTGTGTGTGTGT
>JBBPCW010000106.1:13400292-13413502 GCA_037974425.1 Phenacogrammus interruptus
AAACTCACACTTTGAGATATTGTTTCACCTACTACTCTAAAGTAATCAAAATGGTTCAAAAATTACAAATCTTAATTTAATAAACCATTAAAAAAATTACACATCACCACATGCTCTACAGTACTGTACAAATCCTGAGTGTTTCTAATGGACAATGAATGAATATTCATTAAAAAATTAATTTAATATTTGCTTGCCATAGTGCATACAACATAAATCTGTGTATGTGTACATACACACACACAGCTGTACCTAAATCCGGGGACCATCTTGGCAAAGCCAATAACCTTCTGAATGCTGTAGCTGACCAGGTCAGCCAGGTGTGGCAGCATGGATAAACCAGAGCTGTTATTTTCTGGAGACTCAGGGCTGCCAGAGCCCTGTTCCTGATACATTATCAAAAGGTTGCTCAGATTCATCTTACTCTCACCAGATTCTGAAGACAGAGACAAAAAAGACAGATATTCTCAATGACTCATTTAAAAACAGCAACAATAAGTTTGTTACTTCCAATAAGTTTGTTACTTCTGTTTTATGAATCAAACAAGTTTAGCATGTGAACACATTTAGGACAGATACGCACATGGATTTATTTCCAGAACTGTATTAGTTTCTAATGATGCTAGGAAAAAAAACATGAATGTTGAGAACTGACCAGAACTGTGAAAACAACAAGCGGTTTGAGGGGTCCGAGCGAGTATGTGTGTGTGTTCGTGCGTGTGTGTGAATAATCTGTTGTTCATTAGAGTGTTTTTCTTGTGAGGTCAGGTCTGCTCAGATAGAAGGAAAGAGACAAACACACTAAAGGTGACGTGTGCCTGTTTGTGTGCGCTATGGTGCAATATTTGTAAAGAAATATTCAGGAAAAGATTGTCCTTTCTCTTACTATATTGCATGATATTTTTTTAATGTACGCAGACAAAACGGTACTAGGGAGGCATCATTTGCAAAAAAAAAAAACATTACCTGGCAACCTGAGCTGGTTTGTTTTCTCTGATGAGCTTGTATGTCAAAGTTTTCAAACAACCAACTAAATTGCTCAACAAGGGACCTGTTTTTTTTTTTTTTAACCTATAAACGAGATAGTTGTTATCTGAACACACATGTTGACAAACTAGTTCCACATGTAGACTTCTGGAGGCAAACATGTGGTGTAATGCAAAGTAAGCTACTAGTCATTTAGGGAAGGTACAGATTAGAAACGGCAATTTCAAGCAAAAATGGGGGGTTGGGTGAGTGATTCAGCTATAGAGTGGTGGGTGTGGGTGGGTGAATGAGGGTGGGGGATGGGGATAGAGATGACTTAAAACACAAGAAAAAAGATTTTTTATGACAAGATAGTGGTTGCATGAACAATTCAATTTGACCCATCCCTAGAACAGATTACATGTCTTTGACCATTACAGGTACAGTACCATAATTATAATACCCTACGGTTTATTATTCACATTGAAAACAATGCCATCTAACTTTACTCTTAAGATGCAGTAGTAAGTACCTGAGCCGCTTTTAAACACGCATTACATCCAGGAATTCTTATATTACCTGAAGTAGTTATACTGTATGTCCAATTCAGTCGGGCCGGACGCTAAGCAGACCCTACCTTTCCAGCACTCCAGTACAAAGTCTTATAAAATCCAGTTGTTTTCATGTGTGAATAGAGCAGGTAATGTTTTTAGGGGAATTCACAGCAAGATGACCAGATCGTGGCACTGGTCCAAAACCAGAATGAAACAAACATCCAAAAGTCATTTACAAAAAAGAAAAGACAAACGCAGAGATTCTGGAACTTCTGTAAGAAGGGACAGACACCAAAATTGACAGACAAATTCAGAGTATAACCAAAGAGGTTTTATTTTGAACCAGCTATGTGAATGTGTCATGTCCTGACTCCTTCACACTCTACCCAGGCACTGCCCCTGGCTTAAACCACACAGAGTATTTTCAGAAGACAAGAACATGTCCGACACAGACAATCTCCAGCTGTGTGATGCATAAAGGAAAGGGCAACTCTGGGCAATGTTCGGACCTGATTCTCCTGCACTGAAGAAATGGCAATCCAATTTTTGTACTACACTGCACACCGTATTTTGTGTGTGGGTGTGTGTATCAAAAATACAATAAATAATTTTATCAGCTATAAAATTTTGCATGTTCAAGATATTAGTGTGTGTGTTTGTGTGTGTTACCAGGAGAGTGGCTGAAGGAGTCTGAGGAAGCATCTGACAGCGAGTGCAGAGAAGCAGCACGGCTGGCACTGCGTGTCACAGGACCTTCTCTTACTGGAGGCTTCAAGACACATGCGCAAGCACATCCGAAAACACACAGACAAACACACACACAATAAAAGAAAATAAAGATTAAGCACTTTAACTGAGTCTATTATGTTGTTCTTAAGCTTATTATCCAGTAACTACTATAACTACACTGAAATTAATATGCAAGGGCTTAAAATAGAGACTCTAAGCTGTATGTATAATCAAACAATTAAGAAACAGGGGATTACCCGGAAGCGGGTGAAATCAGAGTAAGAGTCATCATAGGTTTTGTGGTGGGCCTCCACCAGTGTGCTGATGATCCTTCGCTGTTCATCAGTCAGGCGGGGCTTCTGAGCTTCCCTCTGAGCCTCCTCCTCTTTCCTTCTCTGAATTAGATCCTTCTTCCTCTGAACCTCCTCATCAGTCAGAATAACTGACACAGAGATCTCATAATTATCATGTGTAAATGGAAATTAAAATTGGCATAATAAAACGCCACTGTAAAATAACAACAAAACGCCAACGCCAACAAGTATTCCACAGCATATGCTTGTCTTCAGAGTTGCAAAGCTGTGTAAGTACTCACACTCCTTCATCATGCCAATGTCCAGACAGCGCTTAAGTCTGCAAGCCTGACAGTGGCGGCGGTTGTCCTTAGTGATGCTACAGTTTCCATTAAATGGGCATGTAAAGGCAGCCTTCCGCTTCATACTGCGTCTAACATACATAAACAGCAGCACACATACTTTGAACAATCGGTGTAATTCTTACTGTTCTTACTACTATGTTACTTTGTACAAAGACTAGTGTTGGACAGCTTAAAGTATGCGCAAGTTTATAAAAGGCTATGTTTGTACCTGAAGAAACCCTTGCAGCCTTCACAGGTCATAGCATTAAAATGGAAGCCAGTAGCTTTGTCTCCACAGACGCCACAGATACGTGGAACATTGCGGTCAAATTCATCAGGCACCTGCGTGGATGTACTAACTGTGGTCTCCATTACTAGCGAGGCAGGCAGAGAATGGGGAAAAAAAGAGATCGAGAAACAGAAAGAGAAAGAGAGAGAGAGAGAGAGAGAGAGAGAGAAAGAGACAGAGTCAGTTTCTTACGTATGTTAAGCTGTGGGTTTACTGATTTACTGAGGACCAGACTGAGGGGGAGGAGCTGACGGAGAAATTGACTGTATGTAATGGGTAAAGCAGCTGGAAATCCCCCTGTTCTTTAACGTTGACCAATATAATAACAGAACCACAAATCATAACTGACGTGCTTTAGTACAACGTTGAATAATTAAAAATGCTTTAATAGAACCGTAAATCATCAGAACTGAGATACACCAACGGGGACAACAGTCTGTAAACTGAGAAAACATTCAATGAGAAGAGATCCTTTACATAAGCAGTGCTAATGTATGCACATTGGAAATGAACATCAACAAGAAAATAGGAATATTGATGAGCCACCAATATTTCACAAAAAAACTGGTAATCTAAGAAAGTCAGTGATAACAGTGTAATTTTGCTAAAGTATTCATTTGCTGGCATTCAAAATCAGTCTGGCAGTTTAGCAATCGTTATTTTATGGTAATCAATCACCCTTTCATCGACTGTCTGCATAATAAACTACTTTAGGCAAGCCATTGTACTGATCAGTGATATACATTTTAGCTGGCGACAATCAAACCATCAAACGTGTTCAAACATATCATAATATTTAAGATCTTCACCACTAAAATCTTTGGAAAAGAATCCCAACACATTTTGATTGCCACCTCTTCAGTCATTCCACAAGTGAGCAGAAGGGGCAGAGTCCTAACACCAGTGTTATAAAAAGGCAATATCTCACAGAACGGCCCAGCGCCCTCCCTGTGCAATTCCAGGGCTGCAGTCCAGTCTGTGAAAGCTCTGAGGACTTGACGACAATCCACGTGCAAACAGGAACTGCACTGACTAAATAAACACTCCAGTGTACAGAATGATGTCACAGCATTCCTGTTTTCACTCAGAATTTAAGGTTCTAAGGAAATTCCAACTTTCATGGGGGGAAAAAGAGGGCGGGTTTTTAGAATAAACACAGTGCATGTTCCGGAACACATGTTGCGTGCCCCATAGTGTCCCTTATACAGCGACCCTATAGAAATGCTACTGTAAAACACCACACATGCCCATTCAACTGCCCAGCTTCCTGCATGTAGAAAAGACTAGAAAAAAAACCCTCACCTAAACACACACACACAGACACGCACACACATCAATCAGAAGAAAGGTAATTTGGTTTGATTACATTGGCTCCTGACTGATTGACCCACACTTTCAACAGCCTGTGGAGAAAACTCTTAAATAATAAAGTAACCTATTATGGTCAGAAGTGATAGACACGCACCAGCACAAAGCAGACTTTACTGACATTAATAATTTGTCTGTTTAGAGGATGAAAAAGTGCTGAAATTGGATGGCTTGAAGAGCGTGAACAGCACCTATTTTAAGAAGTGAAATTAAAAGTACACCCGTTCCTATAGACGTACAGGAGTGAGACATTGTACAACAGCAGAAAATGTGTGAACACGCTTTTGTGTCATTTGTGTTTTATAGGTATGTGTGCTAATGTTACAATAACATTTATGCACAGATGGATTGCACAATTTTATAGTTAGAAGAGTGCTGCCATTGTAGAAAAAATATGTTTTAAGGTAACCACGGTTTACTGTTGTTTTCAAACAGGTTTGGCTCAGAAAAGTAGCACTAGTTTGAAGTAGCACTAAACAATTCATCATTTGTTGTATCACATGCAGAATACCTTAATTTCACTTGTCTGCTCTGAATATCCTGAGCAGCCTCAAATGATCCTGACAGGTTTTGTGAGTGTTTTATAAGAACTGATAATATCTACCAAAAATATATATAATGTTTCGTCCATATTATGCAACAACAAGCAGAATATGTTTCTTAAAATTCCTATAAAAGCTGGATGAACACGACACAAACATAGTTTGGAGCTTAACTTGTCATATCAGCAGCAATATCAAAATATACTTACAGACACCTGATTCTTTTAATACTTAATCAGTGTCATATTTAACAACATCTCAGACAAACTGGGCATGTTGAGACAGCACGTTTACAGTTAATGCAAATTGGTGTGTTTTATAAAGATCATACTGAGTTAACCACTTAACTGACAGCGGCAGCTCTAGTGTGAAAGTAGGCCAAGGCATGCAGGGAGTGTTGAGCTTGTTTCAGCACTTTGACCTCATTCTGAGTGACATAGGCTTTAGTGTTGTTGAGGTACACATTCTGTTTCATTTTTGTATTTCACACGCTGAAATTCTTTCTTTAGAGCGGTGCCATGGGAAAACACACAGATGGTTTTGCTATATCATGATATTTTCTATTATTGTTATTTTTTTGCACAAACCACTATATTTTCTAAAACACAAAAACACAACTTATAATACACAGGCAGCCAACTTCTGAAGAAATAAAGCTTAAACATTTTATTACTACACTTTAGGTCTGACCCTTTGACCACATGAGCTCTGCAGGTAGATGTTTTGTTCCATCATGGTTTTTGTGATAAGCGCCAGTGCTTGTCTTCATCGTTATGGCTCATTAAGAGCAAATCTGGAACTTTTTGCTGTGACAGAGTAAGGTGTATTTAGGGGTAGAAATACAAACCAACACAAAACAAAGTACAATAAGAACAAAATATAGACACCAAACTGAAACATTAACTAGAGGGAAAAAAAATTAAAGAACTTAAAAGTAGAAATTACAATGCATTGTAATTGAGACCAAATGAGCACATATACATAAAAGGCAGCTAACCGATGAATTTGTTTTCAAGGGCTATTAATGTAGCGGAGAAATCTCTGTCATTTAAAATAATATCAATCCATCCTGCACAGGAGAGAGAAGGATGCCCGTCCATATGCTGCAATCCTAGTAAGTAGACTATGCCAGTCTGTGATTGATGGTGCGTGGGCTTCAACTTCTATTGTTGAATTAGTAGTCTCCTACCCAACATAACGATGGTCTGGACACATTTAGTATAAATGACAGAAACTGTGTCTTTCAGGCTGGATGGGTTCCCCAAAAGAAATAAATAAATACAGAAGGGCATTTCCTGAGCAATAATTCCTGGACTCAATCATGAACTGACATCCAGAGGTTCTGCATCTTGGAACAATAAAACAGGACAGGAATTAACATACCTACGTTATAGTACTTCCAGCACCCAGGACTCCCCTTTTAACTTGATATACTTTATACAATCCACAGGGGACCCGAAACATAAAAAAAGGTGATTACCTATGTGAGATTTAGTTTAACTGAAAAACATTTTCTGTTCAAGCATTAATGGATTTTAACAGAGGCCATGTTTTTGTACTATAGGCCTAGAATGAATGCAAATGTCTTCAAAGAGATTCATTTTGTAGTGCCCATATTTTTAATAATTTGCTGTAAAGATCTGTGTTTTAAATCATTCAAACATTTAAATCTGCTGAGTGTACATTCTAAAAGATGAGAAAGGTTTTTAGTGCTCTTTAGTGACAAGCTGACACTGATGGATTAACTGCTACAAGAATGTCAGCAGCAGAAGAGGTAATGCATGGGTCTAACACACACACACGCACACACACACACACACACACACACACACACACACACACACACACACACACAAAACATTTCTAGAATGATCAGTATACCTATAAAACACCAAAAACAGGAAGAGACATGGAGACGAAGAAACGCGCTGTCCTATGCACTTCTTCAACACATAATAACAGTCACACAATTGCCTCCGATTCTAGTGCTACTGCCCAACACACACAGAAGTGTTTGTATGTGTGTAAAACACAGAGCCAGTTGGGTCAGCTCAGGTCCAGAACACATAAAATTCTGCTGTCCTCAATCGAACCCTCCAGCTAAAACACAGCCAGGCGCATACACACGCACACACACTCACATGCGATGAGCCTCTCTCACTCACAGAAAAACTAGTACACAGGAGAGCAATTCAGCAACACTCAGAAAGTACATTTTCCTTATACTACAAATATGGCTATGCTCCAGAATCTGTGACACGAACATCTGGAATCACCAGTCGATCAGCAAAGTATCACTTTACAAATTGCTCATTTATTATATTAAGGTTGTAATGGAAAAGGTCAATACCTGACGAAGCCACAACATTTATTTAAAAAATATATATTAATATGCTTCAATTTTCATATCATGTTGAGAAAATGCTTCCATTACCACAGTATTGCACAAAAGTCTTCTGCATCTTGTCTATAAAGCTCTGGGTGTCATCTCAACCATTTCTAAACTACTGAATACAAACTCCACTACTTACAGTTACAATAAAATACCTGGTTCAGCAAAACAATCTTTCATTAAACTAAATTAAACTATGAAATGGCAGTAGGAAGGCAGAATCTAGCACATTATAATATATTAATAGCGTATTTAAATTAAAAAGAAATTCTAACACATATTACTGTAACTATATAATGTTTTCCAGTCTAAAACACACTTACTCCCAAGGTAAACAGTTTCAAATCATTTTAAGATTTTTCCAGAGTACTGTAAATATCCAGACGTTTGTAACTTGGGCACCTTTCCTGCCTGCTGCATAAGTGGGCCTGAATCTTTTCTTATAGATTTCACATTCAGATCACTTTTTCCTGAGGAAAAAACACTAAAACTCATGTGAACAGTTTACTTGCACCTGTGTTTGTAACAACGTATCAATTGTTTTGCACCATTATATGAAAACCTCCATCTGCCTTATTGTTTTGCTCTGCAGATTTTATCATAATTCATGACTAGCAAATATCTAGCTGAAAATAACTGGTAAATGAAGCAGCTCTGCACTGTAAAAAAATATATAACTTAAATATACTAAAATTCAAATGGTAGGTAAACAGAATGTTACAAAATGTAAACAACAGATTTTTGTTGGATCAACTTACTATCTCATCTGAATCAAAGGGACTCTTAAAGCCCTAAACAGGTAAATACTGGCACAGACATATGCATGTATATCTGACTCAGTATTGGCTAAAGCAGTTATAATATATATGTTATAATGTTTACAGTGGATTATAGACTGTGCTGAAAACTGTTCCAAGCAGGAGACTGAGCTATTTTTTCAAGTTCTCTGAAAAGCCCAGCCGTACCCAGGCAATCTATTAGTCTGGCCTAAGTTAATTACAATCACCTCAGTAGTTGACAAAATTAATATTTAAACAAAGCATACATCAGCATGTTGGGCTGCATATAAATTTTACTTCATAGGGACTTAAGTCAGAGGTTTGCTGAAATTTGTGTTCAGGCTGCATGACTCAAACCATTTTGTTGAGAACACACATTATAAACACATACAGATACTACAACATTACACACACAAATCCTATACAAATGTATGTAAATATGTATAAACTCACCACCAACAGTCTATCTTAGCCAAGAATATCCTTTACCGTGATTTTATTTTCTTCAGGTCAAGCACACACACACACACACACACACACACACACACACACGCTCTTCACAGAACAGGAGCATGAACACACATGACCAGAAAGTGTGAGTGACTCCTCCTTCCTCTTTCCTCCCTTTTCCCTACTTCCGTACGGGGGTCCCTCTATCCCGTGTCCAATCCAAGCGGTCTGCACGCAAACACACATACATACACACACACACATACGCTTGGCCAGCCTCCCCTCCGACGGGCCTCTGTACAGGGCTACAGTCAAGGCCTCACAGCTTCTTTCTAGAGTTACAGAAACTGCATACAGACACACACACACATTCCAACTCCCAAAATGAACATGACTACAATAACAATCAGAACATATAGCCAAATTCCACATTTGAAAACACGGACTACATCTACAACCTGTCAGCATAAATCCATAAGACACAAATCCAGACATCAAGATCGTGGTTTTGAAATGAGCAAAAAATGTAATAATTGTTGTCATACCAAAGAGGGAAAATAAGGGTTACACCAACACACTAAACACTGGGTCTGGAATATGTCATCAAGACTCAGTCAGTTTGCAAGATTTTTAAAGCAAACTGACCAGCAAAACCCATTCTGAGTCAAAACTATTTTATAAAAAAGGAAAAGACAAAAGGACAAAAACAGATAGAAAGGGAGGAGGAAAGAGAGTGTGCACGTAAGAGAGGGAAAGAGATCCGGGACGGTTCCAGAGTATCACAGTCAATCCTGTTACCTAGCTGGCTTATTTTAGGAGAAGTCAGCCCTTGCAACTAATTGTGCTACAATCAAAATATAAACTTACACACATGAACAGTTTCATTCTGCTCCATCTGGTATGTTTACCAGGGTGGTAAACATACCAGTAAAACAGAAAGGTGACAGCACAGAGTCTGAGGGCTTCCACAGAATCACGAAGGTAATGCAACAAGATATTCTTGTGAGACAGGACACACAGGCTCCAATTTTACCAGCATTGTTGTCAATATCAGAGACGGTTTAAAATCCACTGACCAAACTCAAAGAGAGCTGTTCATTCTGCAATGTTCAACAAACTATGATCACAAGAGGCAAAACAATACAGCAAATAACTCTTCTCATTAATAAATTGTTTTTTTTTCAGATGATAATGCACTTGAAAGAAGCTCAATAAGAGAAACTTAGCAAAGTCAGAAGTGCTTCTAGTTTACTATGAATAATATCATCTAAATAAAAACAGGTTCAGCATCCATATTCTACAGATTTAATCAGATTCAATAAAAATATGTGTATACGTTTCATTATAAACCACTTTCTAAGAATACTTTAAAGATTCCACTTTAACATCAGGAAAGCCCGTTAGAGTTTGATTCAACACAGTGTAACACTAGGAGTTAATTCAGTCCTAAGTAGCTATCAGGAAAATACTGCTGGTTTCAACCCAGAAAGATACGTTAGTTCAAATCCGAATACAAACAAAGAATACCCAACTTAAAGACAAGTTTGTGAGCTGCAAGGCAAGTGAGTGAACTTGCCCAGCTCGGAGAGAGGCTCCATATGATGTCGCAGTTGCAAAAGGCTGCAGCGAGCTGACTGCCATGAGGATGTAACATAAGTGTTAAGCGTAACGAGATTAAAGCACACACACACGCACGAATATCTACACACATACAAAACGTCCTTACCTGAGTTTTTGTCATGCCCTTCTCGATATCCACCCTTTCTTAATGCTGTCTCCTCTTTCCCCTCCCGGAGGTTCTACTGGCTCTTCTCGAGGCGTCAACCAAGTTTTCCACGTTGCTGAGATCGACGACCGGGTCCATAAACCCTGCAGTCAGGATCATTTAAAGTTAGACGCTTACATTTCCAACTTCAGCAGCGAAACACAACAGAAACCGAGCTACGTGCGGACTAAAGTAGCGAGGGCACCTATGCTTTAAACCGGGGCAAGTTCTGGAGCAGGTTCCCGAACGGAGTCACGCTAGCAGCTTTTGTTTTCACTCGCCTCGGCTATCGTGCGTGTGTGCGCGAGTGTGTAACGCATGCTTCACTCTAGAATCCCAGTAACACATGGTGAACCGCTTCATACCTGATTGCAACTTTTCCGAGGTGACTTTTCCTCTCGTTGCTCCTTAACTCGTAAATCTGATCTCTCGCGGTGGTGGTGGTCGTGTGTGTGTGTGTGTGTGTTTATTGGAGAAGTTGGCAGGGGCTCCCGCGCTAGCACTCCGAGGCGTGGGCACGAACACGCCCCCCCGCCCGCGCTCTCCGCAGCTTGTGGGTCTCCTGGCTCGGGCCGGCTAGGCTACACGCTAACGGCTCCGCGGCTGCTGTCTGGAGGGGCTTGGCGAGTCCCCCGTCCCGCGCAAGGGGTTTTGTTATTATTGTTAACCAACAGACCGCGAGACGCGACCGTTCAACGTGGCGTTCACCGCGCGCGGCGGCGATGTCGCGATACGGGCTTTGTTTCTCTCCTTCTTCAGCGTAGAGAGATGAAACAAAAACAAAACTTTGAACCCACGCTGGTTGTTATGAGATTGCGAAAAAAAGAAAGAGGAGAAAACAAAATTGGTTGAACTTGGACCTAAATAGACGGTGGGGGCTCGGTGTAACCAGGCCCCGCCTTGAGCGCGCGGCTTTCCGCCAATAACGGATCAAAGGCTCGGCCGGGCGCGTGCGTTCCGTGTTGTGGTTGGTGTGACATCCACGGCCACGCGCGCGCTGCTTGGTCGGGTCCGACGCTCGTAACGCGCGTGGGGGGACAACTCCCACATTCCATACACACACACACACACACACACACACACACACACACTCTGCCTTCTCCTCTTTCTCTCTCCCACACACACTCCCTTTCTCTCTCTCTCTCTCTCTCTCTCTCTCTCTCTCTCTCTCTCTCACACACACACACACACACACACACACACACACACACACACACACACACACACACTCACTCTTTCTGCCTTTCTCTCATACACTCTCTCCTTCACAAACACACACACACACACAGCCACACTCTCTCTCTCTCTGCCCTCCTCCCTCTCTCTCACGCATACAAGGGGTGTGTCATGACGTCACGCAGCAAAGAGGTAAACAACCGAGTCCGCGTGAGAGGCCCTGAGCAGCAGCAGCAGCAGCGTCGCCTTCATGGTTTAATCATGAGCCGTCCTGCTGCAGCAGCGTCCTCTGACCACGTGCAGGACTGCTCGGCTCCATGCACTGATGCTGCTTCTAAAAAAATGAATGAATGAAAGATGCGTCCTCGAGCCGTGTGTGGGCTTCTGCATGTATGTGGATGTGGGTCAGTGTCTATTTCACTTGGGTGTGTCCCTTTTCACTGAACAGTAATGCAGCAGAAGTATGCATCTGGTGGAGGGACTAAAATGAATACCCTTTGTGGTGTGTGTGAGAAAGAGAGAGACAGCAGGAGTAGAGGAAGGGAATGTGTGATTGCGTGAGTCTAAAGTCTCATAAGGGGAATCCAGCCCTGTGGCACTTGGGAGAAGGGGGTGGGTGGGGGTTAAGGGTGTTTATGTGCATGTAAGCCTGCATGCATGCGTGTGTTTTTGTGTGTATCTGCATGTTCGGTGGGGTTATGGCAAGGGCAGAGCTGCTCGGCGGGTGAGAGTGACAGAGGACGAGGTGAAGGGAAAAAAGCTGATGTGGAGGAATGAGAGGAAGAGGCCACAGAACCATGGTGCAAGTTGCATTGTGGCACGAGGGGGGAGGGGGAGGGTGCAATGGCTTTCAGTTTATCCGTCCCTGTTTCCATCTCTACCCCCACAGCGGAGTGTGTGAGCTATTGTCTGGAGCTGCGAGAGGCTGAAGGTATTTTGAGAGGCTGTATTAGCCTGGTTACAATCACTGGACTAAACTCAGTTACTTTGCTTTAAATAGATCATCCGTTAAGATCAACCTTTTCAATGAATTTGACGAGGTAGATGGTGCTTTGCCTGATATGCACATTATTGCTGTTGTATCAAAAGCTTGTATCAAAGAAATCTTAACTTAATAGGAGATGAAAAATGTGCTTTACTTAATGCTGGTTATTCTGATGAGGTTTCTTTCGGTTCATCCATCACAAGGTGGTTTTCCTGATATGCATATTATTGCCGCTGTAACAAAACGTCATCTCTCACAAATGGTAACTAAATAGGAAAAGAAAGAAAAATGAATGCTGGTTATTCTAATAAGGTTGTATTCAAAGTCATTTTGGACCGATTCTATTGGGTCATCCCTCACAGATGGATGGTGTTCACAGAATGTAAACAACTGGAATTTCAACTTGTGTACAAATGAATTAATTAACAAAAAAAGAAATACAATTGCAAAGTTTTGATAAGACAGTGATTATATCCTGCTGGTCTCTCTGACAATAAGAAGCTGTGTCCTGATTTCATATGTATTTGTAATATGAATGAAGAACTGATTGTGTCAAACCACATATATATATATATATA
>JBBPCW010000106.1:13431348-13444225 GCA_037974425.1 Phenacogrammus interruptus
CACACACACACACACACACACACACACACACACACACACACACACACACACACACACACACACACACACACACGAAGCATCTGTCACTAGAGGCTGAAAACACAAAAGACTACTTACCATCCATCTTCCTCTGTCACACAATCTTTTATTTGACTTATTCCTTTCCACTGGTTTGAACTCTCTTGGCAGACCTGGCACATATTCAAGACACTAAAGCTGACTAAGCACAGACATTAAAGTGTATTAAAGCAGGGGATATACGAAGAGTACTCTATAGCATATAGCATGCAATATCATTAGAGAACATTATAACGCTGAATATAAGAGCATGGAATAAGAGGACATCATAGAATATAATAAGAACACATCCGAACAGGGAATATAAGTAGAGTACATTCTACTTAAGGAACTAGAGTATATTTCAGCATAGAATAGTGTGGAATAGAATAAGAGTAGACAGCAAGAGATATAAAACAAGAATAAATTATAGCATGGACTATAGTAAGAATATGGAAAATAATAAGAGCACAGCAGGATATATAAGAAGAGTACATTATAGCATAGATTATAATGAGAGCATATTAAAGCATGGAATCTAATAAGTTCATTTTATAGTAGGAGATACAAAAAAGAGCAAATTAGAGCATGAAATCTAAAAAGAGCATAACAGGTAATATAAGAGGGTACATTATAGCAAGGAACAAGAGTGCAGAGAATATAATAAGAGCACATTGAAGGCGGCAATGAAAAACGAGCATGCTGCACCATAGAATATAAAAAGAGTAAATTATAGCATACAATATAATAAGAGTTATAAGAGGCAATTTAAGAGCGTACTTTATAGCAAGGAACAAGAGTGCTTAGAATTTAATAAGAGCATGTTGTAGTACAAGATAGAAGAAGCATGTACTACAGCATAGAATGTAATAAGAGCATACTGTAGCATTGTATACATTAAAAGTATATTAGTAAGATAACCTTAAGTTTATAGAAAGACTGGCTTTAGAATTGTTCCTCCTTCCCACACACTGCACATTTCATGGAGAAAAACATGACCAGCTGAACCATCTTTAGAGACTTTTACATTCACGTAACTGTTTTGAACAGCTGTCTCAGAAATAATCTTCCGAGAGCTATTGTGTTAGTCACACAGGCACACACCAGGCTACATTCAGGCCAAAGAGCCAGTTGTTGTATATTTCAGTCCAAACCACTCTTATAAACATCAGGGTGGCATAAAACAACCATGGTTGCAGTGTGTGTGTGGAGGGGGTGGGGGTAAGGGTGCAAATGGGTCCTCTTTTTTTTTTCTAAATATGACACTCAATGTATCCCTTTATAGTCAGGTTTACATTCCACCGTAGCACAATGTAAACAGATCACACACCTCTACACCCACTAATCATAACATTTTCAAAAAGGCCACTGGGTGAACAGCAGAAGAGTCTCTTACCGGATGAGTGCATTTCTTTTTGCTCCCTCAACACTCTGGCATGAGAGCATACACACCTGCTAAACGGGAAAGTGTCTACATTTTGAATAAGTTAAAAACTTAATGGTGACACTAAATGGAGCTCAGGAGTGGAGCTCATAGCTAAAACCTCTTTTCTCTACTTATATCCTGCATATTTTATGAACCTGTCATGATCTGTGCTGTAAGATATATGCATCTACATATAGAACATTCAGGAACACTTTATTGAAGGGCAGCATCTGTAAGGCTACAGCAAACATTGAAGTCTTTCTTGACATAAACCTATTAAGATATTTGTAAAGGCCGATTCCATATTTTGCTTGAAAGCCGATTCTCTTTGGAGGTTTATGTCATTTAGCCTTATGAATACTACACGTCAGTGCTTGCAGTGTTTGCATATACTATGCAATGCTACAGGTTCTAATTAGCGGCTAGTAAGATATAGGCAACAAAGTAATATGATATACATATCTGTAGATAACAACAGTTCAAAATCAGAGATAAGTTTATGTGGGTTTTGTGGTTTTCATGCTGATTTTGAATCTGTGTTTAGTTTTTCCTGCATGTACAGTTTTTATGATGAAGTTAGTTATGTATTGCATGATAGATGGTATAATTAGCATATAATAATCATATGCTAAGCGTTCTTGAAGAAACAGTGGTAGCTGATTAACACTGATCATTATATCTATGCCACAGTTTGTACTGAACATTTTGAAACAGTTATTTGATTGGTAGCTTCAGTTTAATAAAGAACACATGCAAGTCTATTGCAAATCTAACATTACTCATAATTCAAAAAGTTGATGTGACTGAAAAAACTAAAAGTAGATCTAAAATCAATATGAAAAACCGGGTTAGAAAAGTGTTTTGTGGCTTCTGATGATTACAATTACTATTACTATTGTAATAATCAAGTGACTGAGAAGGTTGTAGGCCATAGCCTTTAAAGTTATTAAATCACAGGGCAGTTTTAATTTCTAATAATATACTCCATTAAACCAACATGAAACAAAATCCTAAACATCAGTAAGTGGACTGAGCCATCACTTCATCAAATACCTTAGCCTCTCAAATTAGCTCATCCTTGAGTCACTGTAACTTGCTGGCTTTTGCTCATGGGCTCCTTAATCAAGTTAACGTGTGGTCCGATCACATCGTGACAAGGTGGCTCTGGATAGCAGGCTAATCTCTCATTACCTCACTGAGGCATGAGGTCATCCTCGACAGTGTGACAGTGCAGCCTTAAGAGAATACAGAGCTTGTTCAGCGTTCAGAAGTTTCAGATGTTATAAAAAAAAATGTTTTGGCGAAGTTTAAACACATATGGAGAGCATTATATTTGACAGTGCTGTATGGGAACAGGCTAGCTATGAGGAATGAGGAGTCTAGAGAGCTCAAATGGAGTGAAGGGATCAATGCACATAGGACTCTTCAGAGGCTGTTATGAGAACAACATGAACTCATAACAGCTCTTTAGCTATATAACATTTAGATGACAAATGTTCCAGGAAATGAATTATTAACATTAGTGGAAACCCATTTTGTTACATTAGAACCTCCTTTAAGAGAACACTGTAAATATGGCTGGGCAATATATTTTAGCATTAACATAATATATTGGATCAGAATAAACAGAATGCATTAAAGGCAGTACCTCAAATACATTTAAAGGGTTAAAAGACTTAAATTAAATGTTTAATTAAAATGCATCTTTACACTATTGCCCACCCCACACTGTTAAATATTAACTATGATCATTACTGCTTACATGCCTGAACCCACCGGGACATCAACGGATAGATCCCTCCTTTCTCTGAGAGAATACAGACGTGCATAGCATGCCCTGGAGGTTGTGCATAAACTGAATGCTAATTGATGACTATGGCCAACATCCTGCACAACCTTGTTATTGGTACGGTTTCAAGATTTCTTTCTCAGCTCCCGTGGTCCGTTTGGTCTTTTTGTCCGTCACAAAATGAAAAGTAGTGACATACTAGCTGAAGTTTCGAATATTGCAGGTAGCGATTGTCTGACCATATGTTCCCTTTGTATGGTTCACATTTAATCAGGTTAAAACCAAAACTCTTTTTGCAATCAATATAGAACTACAGGTTTGCAAAAAAGACCAACTGCTGATGTATCTGGTATGGGCCAACCCTGGGCCATACAATGCAATGTACACTCTCCAAAAGAAGAAAAATAGCAGTACTGAAAACAGCAGATACAGTTATAACATTCATTTGTCATCTTAGCTGGACTAAAGCAGAACAAAAGAAAGGCCATTCATTGCACAGTAACACAGTTTAAGCCAAAAAAGACAAGACAAAGCATTACTTTACATACTTTCAAATTTATTTATAACAATGACTTGCAAATTAATGATTTTCAGACTCCTAAGAGTATGTGTGAGTGTCTAGTGTCTGAGCTGTTCTTTTCGATTTTTCCTAATTAAAACTTCTAGGCAAATATGGGTATAACTTTAGAAACTTCATTAAACATTGTGAGGAACAGCACTCTGGGAAGCCATGCCATGGTCCCCGCAGGTCACTGAGGAATTCATTTTTGCCGACCAAAGTCTCAAAGTGTTTGATCGTTCATTTTACTTCCAACGCTTTTTTTTTTGCTTCCTTTTCTTCCACTTTTTCTTTCTTCCTTATTCCTTAATCCCCACCATCTTCATCCTCTCCTTGATCACCATCTATCAACAGAGCAGCATACTTGCTGGCTGAACTGAATTTCTGCAGTGACAAATACAAGATGGCAAATGAGTCTTTGCATGTATGCATTTGCGTGTATAATTTATTCTGAAATCTCAAAATAAATCATCTGCTCTTGAAAACTAGTAAACATCTTTGCTATTGTGATCTGCATTGGAGCATAGTTAACAACAAATAATAACAGTAATTTAAACTAAAAAGTGCTAACTGCTCACTTCATGAACTAATTTAGACCATCTTTCATACTGAAGATTGTAGTGTGTAAAGTAAAATCCCATTCTATGTGATTTTCCATTGGTATGAAATTAAATGAAGGTGACAACACTGATGGTCATGGCAACTATTTGGCAGACTGATCTGGATGTGTTTGCAGGACTCACCGGCACTGCAGTCTCCTCAAGTTTCTTTGGCTCTGCTGCTGGTCTGGGCTCTTTCTCTCGCTTGATCTCTTTCCTGACAATCAAAGAAACACAAACAGATGAAATATCAGGGGCACGCAACACATTTAATCCACATTTCCAAGAAATTTATAAGCACACCTTTCGGAGGGCTCTCCGAGTTTGTCTCTGTTGGGTCCGTCTCTGCTAGATCCATCACTACGACCCCATCCTCCTCCTCTTCCACCTCCTCCTCCCCCAGCTCCCGACCCTTTTCCCTGAGACAAGCCACTCTCTTTCCCTACCCCATCCAAGTGATTCTCATCTAAATACACAAAGGGAAAGACTTTAATAAAGCATCTGACCATTAAAAAAAAAATAATAATAATTGTACTATGCATCTCTGTTGCTGTGCACTGTTAACATTCTGACCTCTGCCAGGTGCCCTGTGATCTGTCAACTCCGAAGAGCTGCGGAATGAAAATAACAAAAACAAAGAAAAAGACTCATCACTATAGTATTTAATTATAATAAATGAAGGTATAATACTTATAAAACTCTTCTAAATACTATGCATCAAATTATAATTCTAAAATTACAGTAAGTACTACTGATAAGACAGATGCATCTTCACCCAGGGAGTGTAATGACAAAAAATAAATGGCAATTTACTGTCTATAACTAGGACTCACCTGTTCTGCTTTTCAGCACTGCTGCTGAATGGCCCAGCATTTGAGCTGCCCCCAGTGCTACGTTTAGCCCATGCATTTTCCTTAGGGGGAGGCGCCGGCATTGCTTTCAGCGGTAGAGCTCCCTGGTTAGGGGAGACTGGGGAACGGGACTCCACCTCATCCTCTTGACCACTGAACACTTCACTCTCTGAATGCTCACTCTGGTGACGTTTAGAGTCTATCCAAAAGGACACATATGTCATGAGATTCACCTGCTACATAATCATAACAGGTACTTTATCCTGGTTCCAAAGGATATTTTTGGAGAGAGAACGCCCTGCACTTTTTCATGATTTTATCTCAGCTCAGTGAGGGGATGGTAATCAGTAAGGTGTGTTGCAAGCAGTGAATTCACAATATTGATTATGGCAGCAAATCTCTATTACTACAGTTGTTAATCTGTGCCATGGGATATTTAAAATTCTTACAAAGTTTTTGTTATACCCCACTGACATGTGTTTGGCAGATATTACAAAATTACCTCCAGGATGCATGGAGTTACTTGCTGTGCGCTCATGCTCATTGGCAGTCCCCTCACTGCGCCAGCTGGGGTCCCTATGCAGAAAAAAAAAAGTGAGAATGCCTAAAACTTCTGTTTTTCTACGGTGCCCCTTCACTAACACTTGAGCCATTTCCCATTAAACTGAGGAAAAAAAAAAACTTTGCCTATTTACCCATTTGCACTGTAGCACCCCTATAATTATCCGCACCATCAATATCTACTCTCACCACTCCCCACACCCTCCCTCTCACCGATCTCGTGGTTGTCGTTCTGAAGGTCTGATTTTGTCCTCCTCCAGCTGTCTCTGCAGTCGCTCCTGTTCTTTCTTCAGCCTCTCTTCTACTTCTCGTTCCTTGGCAGCTGTGTCCACAGGTTTGGCAGCTCCGAATATGGAGGCAGAACGACTGGGGTTTGCTGTATTGCTCTGGGTGGGGGGTCCCCCACTTTGATCATCCTCTTTTGGGATGCTGCGTGGTTTCAGATTCAGTTTGGGTCTTTGAAGAGGAGCTAACAAAATTTAAACATGACATCACTATACGAAGTAACTGCCTTCACAAATATAGTAAATGTCTTTTCTGTTTACACTACTACTGTGTGAAGATCTCATTTGAAGGGAAAGCATCAGTATAAAAGCACAATTTTTCATTTTGCCATCCCTGAGAAATATACACTCTCTCAACACCAGCATGTTGTACCTCTTTCCTCACGTCTTTCGTAGCGGTCTTCATCTCGCCTGTCATCATGGTCACGTCTGAAGCCACTACCAAACGCTCGTCGGCCCCCACCACGTGAGTCATAACCTAAGACAGTTATATTACCTTTTATCACTCATAATCCATCAAATTTACCTTTTCATAGAAATTCCAGGAGAGTAAAGTCAGTAAATATCAATCTGTTTTGTGTATTTTATTATTTGGAAGACCATTCTCTTCACAAACCTCCACGATCATAGTCTCTGCCACCTCGGTCATCATAGCGATCCGAGCGATCCCAGTTGTCGTACCGATCCCTGCGGTCCCTGTCATCATAGCGATCCCTGCGGTCTCGATCGTCATAGCGATCCCTACCACTATGACGATCATCGCGCCATGGACCATCCCTGTTTCGATCGGACTCATAACGATCACGTGACCCTGAATAAAGACATTTAACATTAGAAACAGCCGCCATTAAGAGAAATACATATGCAATTGCATATACAGTAATCCCCCGCTATTCGTGGGGTTACGTTCCAAGAGCACCAAAGTATAATGAAAAAGTGTTGTGTTTTGATTTAAAAAAAAGCCTAAAAATACCTATTTTTATAGTGTAAACCCTAAATATGCTCCCAAAACATTTTTTGGGAGCATATTTTAATTTTAAACTAGAAAAAAAAATACAGTAAAATGTAGGGTTATCGCCAATAATTTTTACAGTTCAATAATTTACTGTTCATCAGTAAAATATTGTAGAGACCTGGTTAAACCAGACATTGGACGGCGACTGAGACTCTTAATTTACTTTACAGTACAGTAATAAAACTACTTGGGTTTAAAAAATGAAAAATCAAGAGAAACACTGTGCTTCTGGAAAAGAACAGCAGTCATATGCACGGTGGAATTCACTGAAACACACTAAAGTCGAAAAGCAAACCAATAGATAAATAAAAAACTAAAAAAAGAGCACGATCTGAATGGTGCGGTCTGGAAGTGGCTGCGCCACCCCTACACCGATTTATATTTAGCCAAATTTATATTTTGATTACTATTTATTAGAGATGCAACGAATATTTGGGCACTGAAATTTTTTAAAACACGAGCAAAACAGTGATGATTCAATCAACTGCACGTGCCGGATTGGATTAGAATCAACAAGTCTGCCGTGTGGCGCATTACAATATATCTAAGAAAGACACGTGGAAAGCCATTTGTAAAGCGTGCAATGCCGAAATTTCTAGTGGGGGTACATCCACAAAGACGTCGGGATTAATTTAAAATATAAAATCAAAGTGTCCCAATCACCATGAAAGAAGATATTTAATTGTATAATATTTCCGCTATCTTGCTTTTAGGCTAATAAAATAAATAAATAATAAAAAAATAAATAGTGCCTAATAAAATATTTTATTTCATATTGTTTGAATACTAAATAAATATTAACTTACTAAAAGAATACATCCGTAACAAAACTATGAAAATAAGTGGTTTGCCACAAAAAAAAGCAAAAGTAAGTAAATAAATAAATAAATGTGGATAATATTTGCATGTTCTGCGTTGTGGAAATTTCCGTGTGAAACTATTTAGGTTCTCATAAAAAAATCAGCGTGTGACTGGATCACAGCTACAGAAACTGAAATGCAAAATAGCAATATACACAAGCAAAAATGATTGAAGTGACATACTCTCCCCATAGTCATCATCTTTGCGTGGTCCATCATCCGCACTGGGTCGAGCTCTCCAATCAGAATCAGTCTTATCAGGCCCAAGGTCACCTCCACGCCCCCGATCCCGACCCGACATCATACCACCATCCCTCTCTAAGAGAAGAAGACACCACAGTTTACTTGGATTAGACACAAAAACTTTTTTTTTAGTTTTCGATAAGTCTACATCAGACTCACTTACCTTTGTCATTGGACTGATCTGCAATATCTACCCGAATTCGTCTGTTCCCAAGGTTCTACATTAACAGCACCATAAACAAAAGTTAACATTCAATAGTAAAGCTTAATGTGCTATGTAAAAGTGTGACCTAAACAAATTAACTGTACCTCTTCATTCAGGGTGAGCGCACGAAGGAGCGATTCAACGTCGTCAAACTCAGCATAGCCAAATCCCTTCAGTCTCTCTGGATTACTAGGCTCCCGTGGCAACCGCACTGCACTGATCTAAAAGCATGCGATTATTGTTACTAATTATTCAAACTTGCATGGCACTATACTGCATAAAATGTACATTAAACCATGACAGATCAATTCCAATGACTGTTAAATGTACTGATAAGTAGCATTGTAATGAAATACAATCAGAATCATTATAACCGAACATAGAAAACTGAATGTTATTTATTCAGAAGCTCTATAAGAACATGGTTTTCACTTGCCTAGCCTTAGATATAAGGTCTCAATGTCATTGCACAACTGTGCCTCTGACAAATGTTATTTAAAAGTGCTATGCATGCGAGTTTCACCAAGCTTAGATTGTTTCAAAGCCATATTCTCAACTCATTTTAGCAAACAATGCCTATATGTAGGAAACCTGAAAGTCTGAACTGGGGGTATGCAATATGCTTTTCAGAGATTATCAAGACAAAACACTAACCATATCATGCAAAGTGTACAATTAATCCTGTTTAAATAGCAGATTATGAAATGTGTTATATTTACAGTATTTGACAGTATTTAATGCAGCATTATAAATCATGGAACCATGGAAAGCAAACTGGATATTTTCTGAGATACTATATTTCAGCCAAGTTACTCACATACTCTGAACGAGTTTAGAATAACCCAATTACATCACAATGTCTAGAGCCAACCTAAACTACTAATTTCCACAAGATATAAAGCACGGCTCTCTCATAAAGTTCTCATCCGTCCTGCTTACCGCTAGGCCTCTGAAGAAATCTTTAATGGACTCTTCACTGACATCATAGGGCAGGTTCCCAAGAAAGGCGGTGTAGGGTGGACTGCGGGGCAAGCGTGCCCGGTCAATGTTTGGCTCCCGGGCTGCACGAGGAGCCGTTGGCAGGAGGGAGCGATCAATGGGCGGACCATCCTCTGTGTGCCAGGAGGTAGACACTGTGGTGTGAGAGAGAGAGTTAGTTGTGTTTTTAAAATGCACCACAACACACATCCCTTGGCATCTTATTCACTGCTCACCTTCTCCATCATAGTCATCAGTCTCATCTGCCCAACTGGTCGGTTTCACAGGTTGGTAATAGTGTGGCGCAGAACCTCCTTTATCCTCCGCAAGGAAGTCAGTCAGAGTTAGAGTCTTGCCCTTCTTACTCTTCTTCTTAGCTGAGGTGAGAAACAAAAATGTAGAGAAATGAGATCACACTTATTTAAGAGCAACAAATGAATGTACATTCATTAAACAACAAAACCAACAGCATGTTTAAGCAAGATTATTCTCCTAATTCTTTTTGGGTGCAAGTTTTTTCCACACCTATTCTGGCCTTGTCTAATACAGCTGTAGGGACGAAGATAAAAAAAAAAAAAAAAAAAAAAAAAAAAACAGTGACTGGACCACCATAGATAAGGTGTCTAAAATTTAGACCTCAGCACAAAAACATTCGTAACAATGTGCAACCCCCTCCTTTTTAAC
Source organism: Phenacogrammus interruptus (assembly GCA_037974425.1). Taxonomy (NCBI): domain Eukaryota; kingdom Metazoa; phylum Chordata; class Actinopteri; order Characiformes; family Alestidae; genus Phenacogrammus; species Phenacogrammus interruptus. The sequence goes on from JBBPCW010000106.1 coordinate 13,441,460, forward strand.
CAATACAAGTGAAGCAGTGGCCAGGGAGTAGTGTGTAGGGACGGTACCTCAGAAATGCCACTGGCTGTCCTGGGATTCAAACCCATGACCTTCCAATCACAGGCATGGTAGTAACCTAGTGGGTAAAACACTTGCCTGTGAACCTAATGGCCACAAAATTGCAGATTCAAACCCCGCTTTCTACCATTGTGTCCTTGAGCAGGGGAACTGTCCCTGTAACTAATTATTGTAAATGCCGCTGAATAAAGGCGTATACCAAGTACCACCAGCTGGCCTCTTGTTGTTCTCCATAAACACATCACAACACGCAATGTAAAATTAATTCTCTGCATTTAACCCATTCTCCAAGTTGAGCAAATAATACAGCACTCAGGAAGCAGTGTTGCTCAAGAGTACCTCATTGGTGTCAATGACAGTGCTGGGATTCGAACCTACAACAATCAGATCACAGGGGCAACTCCCCAACCATCAGGCCACTAGATGCCCCAAAATGGAAAGCCTGTGCATTGGCTGGGAAACAGAGTGTTCACTAGAGGACTTGTTTGGGGGGGTCTGAACCGTTTCAACGACACCTCCAGTTTCTGAGGCCAGCCACCATTACACCGCGCGAGGGCCGTTAAAGCACGTGGAGAAGACAGGCCCGCCTCCTGGTACTTAGTGCGCATGAGCGATAGGTGCTTGTCCCTACCGTGCAGCAACTCTATAGTCATTTATACAGTGCATAACTACACACGCTCAGAGATGCGGCCCGTTATACGTTTAGACGAATCGACTGAAAGCGTCCCAGCGCCTCGACGCGTGATAACTAAGCCCAGTGTGTGTGTGAAGCAGCCCATAAGGAAGGCAGAGGAGCTCGGTAGCTGCATGGCTAACCGCCTGCCGCTTCACCAGCCCCACCGAACTTACTGCCTTCTACACACAAATACTAACGGGCCGTCGTCGGAAGAGGGCGAATAATGGTTCGGATAACATGCCGCGATATTCCAAATGTGTGTTGTGCGCGGTTTTTCTCTCTCTGCGGAAAAAAAATTGACCCAGACCGCCAGTCCACATTGAGCTCACCTGATGCCGCCATGTTGGGAACTGTGCACGTCGCCTGGGACCCGGATGAGAGCGTCACTGTGGCGCGTGGCGCGGGAGCGCTGCTCTTCAGTGGAGGGGGAAAAAAAAAAGCAAAACCTCAGATGAATCGAGGTTTTTTAATTTACACACATCTTACACTAAGATCATCCAGTGTGCTTTACAAGAACAAAAGTAAAATATTAATGTATTTAAATCGAATTTATCTATGTAGCAGATGTATTTATTTAGTACATTGTCACACACAAAGGCAGAATGGAATAAAAGAAAAATATTAATACACCAAGAAGCAAACAAATACAAAGAAGTAAAAGAAATCAAAGACATAGAAAATTAACGATTAAAAGTGTGATGGCAGACATTAAGGTCATTCCGTGTGCTTTACAGGAATAAAATACAAATATCAATAAATTGTAATTCAAGTCAAGTTTATTTACAGAGCCCGTTATCACACACCAAGATCATCCAGTGTGCTTTGCATGAAAAAATAAAATATTAATACATTAAGTAGCATAAAACTAGTATGATGTTAAAAAAGAATAAAATTAATTAATTAATAGAAAACCAATGAAAGAAGGTTAAATGTGCACACATTATCACACACTACGGTCATTCAGTGTTCTTTAACTGGAATATAATAAAAAATATGAATATATTAAGAAGCATGAAAATAGTAGTAGTAAATAATAGCAGTAAATAAAGAAAAGCATAGAAAAATAAAAGATTAAAAGTGCAATGGAAGTGCAGATACTTAGGCTTTAACCTGTCTAGTATTTTTGTCTCACCATTATAATAACATGATGAACATTTTTCTCACTGTTACCGCTGGTGTAGCATGCATGTTTACACATTTGAGTATTATCGTTGTTTAATTTTACTAGTATCTTGCCTACTTTTTAGTTAAAAACAAATAAAAAACAGAATAAAAGAAATATAATAAGTAGTAGAAAATACATTTAAAAAAAATGAAAGGTGTGCCCCATATCATACACAGATGTCATTCAGTGTGCTTGCTGGAGTAGAATAAAAATATTAATACATCAGGATGCATAAAATAGTCAAAGATAAAAAGAATGCATAGAAAATCAATAAAAGAAGATGGAAGTGCTGATACTGAGGTGTAGATTAGTCCAGTTTTATTGTCACATAATGACATAGCAAAATGAAGATGTGTGTCACAGCCAGTGTAGCATATCTTTGATTATTATATTGGTTTAATTCTACTAGCATGTTCTCTATATACTTCTTGCATTGCGCTGTCCTGTGTGTCTTGTTTTGTTATTTTGTAATGTGAATGTGTACACTGTGCACCCTGAGCTTCATCCATTTCATCTCTCTGTGTACACTGTATACAGTATTTGTATATGGTTGATGATGACAAAGTTCACTTTGGCTTTAAATTTGACCTGACTCAAATATAAAGACATAACCATTTAGATAGTGGGGCATGCCACTGCTATTCCAACTTGCTGTAGAAGTGCCCTGTTAGGATATTAAACTCCTAGTGAGTTTAATAACATTCTACACTAAGATAATAGTGTTAGGATTCTATACTCTGTTTGCTACTTAGTATAACATTTGAATCTGGTAACAGAGAAATTACAAATTCAAATATGTGTGTGTGTGTGTGTGTGTGTGTGTGTGTGTGTGTGTGTGTGTGTGTGTGTGTGTGTGTGTGTGTGTGTG
>JBBPCW010000106.1:13452554-13464703 GCA_037974425.1 Phenacogrammus interruptus
CACACACACACACACACACACACACACACACACACACACACACACACACACACACACACACACACACACCAGTATATGCAGGTCAAAAGTCAAGTAATCTGTCGACCTGCTCACTCTAAAACAGCAAATATACATTTTCAATGCTTGCACCAACAGTACAGAACAGAAAGAAAAGGATATGAGGCATGCAGAAGTTATGGGAGAGATGAATGGTGAAGAATAGGGTGTTATAAATAATGATTTAATTGCAATGTAATAAGGTACTCCAAAAACATCATACCACTATGCCATCCACTAACTTGAGCATTAACTTGGGCTCCAATAACCCCAAAAGTAAACAAGTGACAAAATCAGAAATGTATGAATATTCCCAACTCCCACACTCTTACTGCAAATCAAACCAAAAGCAATCTTTAACTATTCAGATCACCAGGTAGGCATCCATAGCAAGACAAAACCAACAAAAAAAGGACTTTTACACAGCAACGATATTTTAGTTTTCTTAATTCCATTACTAAATTCAGCCTGTGTCTCTCTACTGCCTCTAAAATTCTGAGCTGCTAAATGAATTTTAAAACATCTGCTATCCCTGGTCACCTGTACAATATGTAGGCCTACCCAACAATTACTGCTTTATTCTGCAACTTTAAGGAAGTCAGATTTTCAAACACTATTTAAAGGACACATTACAAATCTATAACCTGATTTACATCCACACTCCAGATGTGAACTCCTTCTCACAAGAAAATATTTTAGGACTGCTGTGACACTGAAGCTTTCATTAATGGAACCTCTATGCACCAATGACTTGTGACAGGACCCTTTTTTTTTTTTTACCAAATGCACCAACATTCAAGAGCAGAAGTGATTAATAGTCTCTCTGAAACAGAAAGCCAAGGGTTAGTCAGGAAAAAGCCAAGCCAAAAGCAAAGTTGAGGACTTGAACTAACTGCATAAAACACACACACAGACGGATAGTATTTAAAGTATGTGTGCTCGCACTCTGGCCTACCTTCGGCCTTGATTCCAGCTCTTTCTAGCTGTTCTTTGACCACTTCCTGAATCTGCTCCCATTGGGGGTCACTTTCGCCCAGCTCTTGCACCTTCACACCTCCCTCATGACCATCGCCCCTGGCAACCGCTCCTGCAGTCATGTCTCCACCTATTTTATATTTAGTCACCCTGATCTTTACCTGCTCACCATTGCCAAGCTCCCGCACTGAGGTAACAAAAGACAAAAGGGGGAGGTTACCCTAGTGAAAGCAGAAAATTCACTCTCCCTCTATTCCAGTTTAGGATTGAATGCCTCTCAATGGCGATGCCATTTCTTGGATGGAGTACACCACTGCTGTAGCATTATCCAGAGATTGTGATGCTTTAGTGTTTCATATACATGCAAGATACATTGTCAATGAAACCAAAGCATGATAAGAAACAGTGACCATGAACATGAAGTATGCTCATCCACATAGGTACATTGACATATGCAGATTATATGGATTAATAAAATGAAAATTAGAATGATGATTGCAATGCTGATCATTTGCTATCTATACATTCATCTACTCATCAGCTACACAAACTTTCACATCTTAATTTAAAAATTAGCAGGGGTATTCAATTCTGATCCTGAAGACATATGCTTCTATATGTTTGGCTAATTTTCCTGCTCAAACAGCCACTTCCTCTCAGAAAACTGATGGGCAGCTGCCTTAGCAGGGAAATCACTGGACTGTGTAGGGTGTCAGCCCTCCAGGACCGGAACTAAACATCCCTGCCCCACATGAAGTTCAACACCATCTTTGTGTTTACCTGGAGTTTTTGGGACAAGATCAGGGCTGCCATGAGCAGGGCTTGCCTCCGTCTCAGGTGAAGCTTGTGCACTTTTTTGCTTGGTTGGGTGCGTCTCTGTATCAGATTCAGTGTCCTGTACAGTCTTGTCTTCAAGACGATCCAGCAATTTGCCTAAAGTGTTTTCCAGAGTCTGAGTTGCCTGAGAGCGATCAAACTCCCCTTTAAGACCCTCAGTTTCTAATTCCTGCTGAGCCTGAAAAAAATACATATAAACCAAGGTTTTAACAACTTCATAAGTCAAGTCAGTGGTTTTTAAACTTAAAAGTACTACACACTACCTTCAAGCATGTTAATTTCATTTGCTAACAGTGCATTCATTATTCCTAATAACCATTTATTTGTCAAACACGAGCTACCAACAAAACCCCATATGATACATTTATATCGTCTCTGCCTAAATTTATTTTGTTATCAATGTTATCATTTGTTTTTGTCTGTTTAGCCCAATATAATCTTTAGTATGTTTCAGTACTCAGCAATACCAATATGATTTGGCCTACATTTAGACAAGGAATTTTATATGTGAATGTGTGAGCTCTTCTTAAGTTGAATCAAATGTATTCTGAGTCTGCTGAGCCATTAAATGGTAAAAAAATACCTAGGAATTAGTACCTCATCTATGATGTTATCAAACTCTTTCTGCATTTCTTCTTTAATCTCCTCTATTTTGGAAGAAGGTACAGAGAGATCAGTCATTTCTTCTTCAAACTTCTTAAGCAGTTGGTCGTCCTCCTCATCATCATCATTATCATCTCCTTCCTCTTCAGCATCATTTCCTTCCTCTTTTTCTTCCCGCTTCCCTTCTTCTGCTTTTCTCTTCTGTTAAAAGATTTTGGTAGGTTTCTCTTATTGTAGACCCAAGCCTTCTTAATTAAATGCACATAGAATGAGGGGTGTTGGAGGGGTGTAATAAAATGATTTGTTGTAAACAGAACACAGATTACATTTAAGTGGATGTGCCAGTCAATAGGTCAACAGTGATTGACAGCAGTGCTCACTTTTCTGTTGCTCTCCCTGAGGTGCTGAACAAACTTCATCAGGTCGGTAGGGTCAGTGATTATCTTGAAATTAAACTTTTCATCTCCAAATACTGCAAAGACAGAAAAAAAACAGAACACAAAGTTCACTTTAAATTTTTTAATTAACTGGGATCCCTTAAATTTTTGTTTTTTCCATGAACAGTATTTTGTAAGATGAAGGAAAATGACTGATTAACACATGTCTGGTGCTACACTATGTCTGCCTTAATGGTTATACACATATACACCAGGACTGACAGAAATAAACCTGAACATTGTTCTACATTGAAAAATACCAAAGAGTCTATGCTTGCCCAGTATTAGTCTCTTAATTTATCATGCGCTTAATTTTTCTTACTGTCATTTTCCTGAGACTGGTTATCCAGAGCATCATCAGATTCCTGTAGGACAATAAAATATTAAAACACTAAATGTTTATCTGAGCAAAACAACTGCTGAAGATGATGAGGTTGCCTTGTCATCCTTCCTTTGTCACATAATTCATGAATTTGCTTTTAGACCTCTCTATGACACAGCCTACAAAAAGGGTCAGTGGTTAATTATATCACTAGACTGTGTATTTATTTACAGGACTGTTAATTGCATCAGTAATGATAGTAATTATGCAGCATAGGTGTCCAGCAGTAAGCAAGTTGTCATAGTCAGACTGTCAAAAGAGTCAAAAACATAAGAAAAATGTATACAGATTCACCAACAGCAATTCATTTGGGTATCATTTTACTTCTCCGTCAACTTTATATTGATTCATTCCAAGTCGTTTTTGCCCAGCACAGATGTATTTTATACATGATATTTGAGTATTTAGTTTACCTCTGCCTCAGGTGTCTTTGTCTCTGTATTCTCTGGTTTGGTAACTCCTTCCCAGAAATCTCTATCCTCCGGCTCCTCACCAGCCGACTCACCTTCTGCTACTACAGCATCTGCTCTCAAACCCACAAATGGAAATAACAGTAAACAGAAGTAACGCTCAACAATAAAAGATACTCTAGTACATAGGTTGAAGGATGTAGAATTGCTGTGTATAAAGATACACTAACCTTTGCCCTCAGTCCCAGAACGCGGCTCATCACCTCGTGTTACATCCTCTTTCCCCAATTTGTCCATTCCTGCCACTTCCATGCTTTCATCTTTGGACAGAATTTGATCCAGGGTCCTTAGCTCCTCAGAGATCTGCTCTACTTTACGTTTAGTGTCAGCTGAGGACAATCACCAGACATAACCATCCACCCAGAAAGAAAGAGAGGCAGAAAAAGAGAGAGCAAATGAGAGCAAGATCCAGAGAGAGAATCAGTGTGCTGTGCTATTGTCAATTCACAGACCCAACTTCTAAAAATAATGTACTAATTATGAGAATAAGCATGAGAGGATTTTCTGTGCTCATTATACTGGGGCATATATTTACTACACTTACAGACTTGAGCTTTGACATAGTCCATGTACTGCTGAGCACTGAGAGCAGGCTGGCACACAATGCCCTGAGGCTTGGCAGACGAAGGTGGGCGCAGGAGTGGGTGTTGGCACGTGCGCGAGGTGTGTACGGTCAGAACATAGCGACAGGACTGAGGCTCGTCAACACGAGCAATATAATCACTCGAACCCTCCTCACACACAAACTAGAGCAGGGAAAAAATTCAAAAATCCAGCTTATCACATCACAGCCATGAGGCCTTGCTGTTGCTGCCATGCAGTTGTTGACCTTACTCTCTGCATACAGATGTATACAAACAATGGCTTGCAAAATCCAGTGGCAAGATTCTTGCCAAGACCACTACACATTAATATTATCTAATGCATACTTTTATACATTCTGTAATATTCAAGTATCAATGAACATTAAAAAACACAAATGCAAGTGAGGTTGAAATCTGCATTTGTGTATGCATGGACCTGTTCTCACCCTGACTTCTGACTCCCTAGGGCTGCCATTCAGGTCACACTTGGAGCCGTTGACATAAGATTGACTGTGATACCTCTTCAGCTTGTGTTGCTTAGTGGCCTGAAGAAGGGAGGGAAAGAGAGAACCTTTTGAGTGAAATCTACCTTATGGCAAACCGTAAACTATACTGTCTGAATTAAAGCTGTGCCTTACCTTAGCTGTTTCATTGGTCCAGTCAAATTCAGACTCAAAATAACCCAGGAAAAGTACATCACCTTTTATGTCTGAATCTGCACAAAGAATAAGAATTACCAATCAGTATTAAATGTGTTCTGTCTCAAACATTTAAACCTAATTTTCAAAATATAAGTGAACGATATTCTAAAAACTGAACAGTTATAAAACCAATATTACTCTATAAACACTGAAAGCATGTATACACCTATATGTATAATGTCTACATATATACTGCACCTTCCAAATGGTACTGTCTAATGTGTTGGCCATAGCAGAACTCATAGGTCCACCAGTCTTTGGTCTGTGCAGAGAAAGTAATAACATTACTGAAGCAGACTATTTTGAATTTTTGCATGATAGTTTTATTGAACTGACACACAGAAAAGCTGAGACTAAAAGGTTAACCTTGGCCAAGCAGGGTGCAGTCTGCATAGGTTTCAGGAGCTCAGAGACCCCTGGTCCGCTGTAGCCCTGAGAGTCAGCCTCCACCACTGGATCCTGATGAAAGCGCACTGCCTGGGCAGGCAAGCGGCACTCGTAAAGCTGCTTGTACTTATTAGAAATTAACATCACGTCCTCCATCTGTCAGAAAAACAGACATTTAAGGAGAGAGAGAGAGGAAAGGGGAGAGAAATTAAGAGAAATCTACAAAAAGAACATTTATTATTAGCCATCATCTATTGGCCAGTTAAAACTGCTAGGTTAAAACCAAACAAGTCATATAGCAGTTAATACTTTACAAAGCATATATAAAAGCTGCACACAAAAAAGATTAACTAAAAGTAAGAGGTAGGCGTTTCTGACTCGTAAAATTGTAGATCAAAGCATGCCATATTGTAACTACATCATATCAGTGTGACAAAACACAGACGGTAACTAAGATAAACAGCAGCTGTCAAACTGACAAACGAACTTTCTAGCCCGTGTTTACAAATTCGTTAGATACGGGGCTGGCTAATCACTCTCAGCAGTTTAGGATAATTTATCGTTGCGAAAAGGGTTTTCTCCGTTAGCCTGCTGCTATGTTTACCAATACACCAAGCTAACGTCAACTCTTACACACTTACCTGCCCTATAATAACGGGATCGGGTAGAATCTGGATCCCATACTTCATTTCATTTAACTCCTCTAAATTGAGGAAGGCAGAGGCAGAGATAACACATACCAAGAACAAAACGTATAAACCCCTTAACCACCTAACCAAGGAAGCAGCCATATTTCTTGCACATCCCAACCGGAGCTTAAACTGGTGCTGTCAATTGACCTGTAATTCGTTGCGAGACAATGAGGAAGACTCTGATTGGACAACGTCGAAGAAAGACGCCTTCTGACGGGGTAATATCAATGTCAGTCAAATCCAAAACCTGCACCTATTGGATAACAACCAAAGTGGGTTAGACCCGTAGACACGAAAAGCGCTCTCATTGGATTGCTCATTTAGCGTCGTTCAGTATCGTGGTTTTACTTTTATGCGCGTCGCTGCGGTGCATGTACACTATATGGAAAAAAGTATTGGGACGCCTGACCAATACACCAACAGGGGCTATAAGTAAAGTGGCCCATAGTCACACGTGAACGCAGCACGAAATTTTCTCTCTGAATTTAACCCATTCACCAAGTGAAGCAGTGGGCCGACACCAACAGGTGGCGTCTGGGGAGCAGTGTACCTCAGTGGTACCACTAGCCATAGACATATATGTCTATGCCACTAGCAGCCATTGGATTTGAACCCACGGACTTCTGATTACAGGGGGAACTCCCTAATCACTGGCCACCACCTGCCCTACAAAGGTTCTTTACCCCCGGGCGTTTATGTGAAAAAAACAGGAATTACTTTGCATTCAAATATAGACTTTAACGGAGTTTGTCCCCCATTGCAGATATAACAGCTTCCAATATTCTTGGAAGCCTTTCAATAAGATTTTGGAAAGTTTCTGTGTGAAATGTGTGCCCAGTCACTCATTCTGTTGAGCATTTATGGGGTCAGTCCCTGATGCTGGATGAGAAGGCCTGGCTTGAAAGCTCTGTTCCAGTTCATCCGAAAGGTGATGGTGGTGGCCTAGTGGTAGGATTGCCTCAAGACCAAGAGGTCATGGGTTCGAATTCTACCTTCAGCACCACCACTGGGTCCCTGAGTTGCTCCAGGGAGACACTGCCCCCTGTAGGTAGGCAATGGAAGTTGCTTTGGAGAAAAGCGTCTGATAAATGCCATAAACATAAATGTGTCCTCATCCAAACATGTCTTTATGTGCACTGGGGCACAGTCATGCTGGAATAGAAAATGTTCTTCCCCAACTTTGTCCACAAAGTTGAAAGTATGGCATTGTCCAAAATGTCTTGGTATGCTGAAGCACTGAGATTGCCCTTCATTGGAAGTAAAGTGCCATCTAAATTAAATAATTAACAGGTGTGTCCAAATACTATTGTCAATGGAGTGTACGTCCAAACCTGGTCCTGGAGATGTACCACCAACCCATCTCCAAATAAAAAGTCTTCTGATGCATTGAAATATTATAGTCAAAACCTAAACTCTAAAGGATGCTGATACTTGCACTTTTTATTCTATTTGTTTTCAAATAATAGATGGATGTTAAAAAAATCTATGGTGCAAGACCACATACTTTTATTACCCTCAAGACTCTGAAAAATCCTCAAGACTCTGATGCTGATCTAAGTGATGGTGATGACCAAATTAGTGATCCTGATTATCTGCCTGCACAAGCAGAAGAGAGTGGGGACACTTCTTTTGATTCCATAGATGAGGGGGATGTTGCTTCAACAAGCTCATCTTTTAAACCACCATCATCCTCTCCACCACATATCTCATCTCCGAAAAAAAACAACACCCAAGACTCTCACAGCCACAACCAGATGTGCGTTATGACAACTGTGCACATTTGCCACTTCACTCTGAGAAGCTGGGACGGTGCACCATGTGTCCAAAGGACGATTCAAGATGGAAATTCCAGAAATACAATGTATCCCTGTGTTTAAAAGCAAAGCAGGAATGCTTTGTAGCATACCATCAGAAATAAAGTGCATCAAATGGCCATATCGAGGAAAAAAAGCAGTGCAGTTGCACCCCTGACCAAAAACATCAGTGCAGTTGCACCCCTGACCATAAACATCAGTGCAGTTGCACACCTGACCAAAAACATCAGTGCAGTTGCACCCCTGACCATAAACATCAGTGCAGTTGCACCCCTGACCAAAAACATCAGTGCAGTTGCACCCTTGACCAAAAACATCAGTGCAGTTGCACCCCTGACCAAAAACATCAGTGCAGTTGCACCACAAGCCAAAATAATTGTGCTGTTGCACCCCTGACCAAAAACATTAGTGCAATTGCACCCCTGACCAAAAACATCAGTGCAGTTGCACAAACACCACCAAATCACATTTGTGCTGTTGCAAAACCAGCAAGTTCTATTTATTTCTGGAGAAACTTAGCAGTTTGAGTTTTTTTTATTGTTTTTGGCATTTGTAAATGCATTGGATACTTTTATTATGAACAGACGTCTCAACCATTTGGTGGAGGCCTAAATCTCAAAAACAGTAGGGTCTGTTCTTAAAAAAAAAAAAAAAAATATTGTTATTGTTGTCCTAAGTAAATAAAAAATGGAAAGAAATATTTTTTTTATTGTTTTTCCTTAGCATGGACCTCAAAGGGTTATGTGCAATGTCACTATTTATAGCACTATTATATGAAATCCTGGCCTCAGTATAGAACTCAAAACTACAAACCAATATAACATTACTTCAGCTGTAATTGTATTTATTTATCTATAGTCTTTATATCCACCTTTCTTACTGAAGACAATACAGTGTTAGCCATAAGTTGGTACTAAATGGCAGAAATTATGTACTGGATAAAAGTAAATTACTTCATAATAGCAGATGCGGTGTTCCCCATATTAAAAAAATAATTTGCCATATATTGGTAGACTGTAATTGTGAGGTATAGGCTTGTAATTGGACAGCGCTGCTTGTGAGTGTGACCTGCTAGCCAATCCCTGATAAGGGGGCGGGACTAGTCTGAATACTGGCGGAAAGACGGACCGCGGTGGGTTTTATCCATTAGCGGCGCTGCAGCGGCGCACCAACTTTCACCCCCTCCGTTGGAATGAGACTACACCACAGTGGCAGCCCTATCGTCTACATCCATCTCAACGCCACCAGCCCTTTTTTCAGGGGTAGATGTCATGCCACCAGATTGTCCATCCCCATTAGCAGCCGGCAATGATATAATCCCGGGAACGTATGATTAAAAGGACCTTCCCTTCGTCTTGGCCCCTGCGATAAAGGTAAGGGTTATTTATGGAACCTGATTTTTTGCTCGCTTAATTCGTCTGATGCGATCTGCACTGCTATGAGACCTGGCGCCTTTTGGACCTTTCGGACGGAATTATATATGATACAGTTATAATGACGGATTTATAGGACATGGGAAAAGCGGGGTGTAGCTACATGTATGCATCCATGTGTGGTATTTTGGGAGCTGATGCAGCATAATATGACTGATAGGCCGTGCAGTGTTTTTAGTGAATCGCCCGTTTCATTGCGTCCAGCCCATATTGCTCTCAAAGCTTGTCCAGGTCCGGTGTGCTTGCCTCGCGTCTCCAGACGGTCCGCCCGTCCAGGGCTCTGTCTTTTTGATAACGGGGAGTCGCCACTCATGCCCCCTCGTGTGAGCGGATGGGGGGCATCGCTGCTTGCATCCCTCATGTGACTGGAGCGCATGAGTCTTGTGCGCTGAGCTTTTATTTACAAGAAGACAGGCCTGTAAGTGGGTAGATTTCCACAGGGTCTGGGCTGCTTAAACCATTGACAGCTCAAACCCGAGATAATGCAACTACCGGCCAGTGCTTAAGGCCTATTATGCATAGTCAAATGCAAGAAAGCACATTTTTGTCATTGAGCATTTCGCACTGTTGACTGCGACCAGACTGAGGGTAGACATGTCGCCAGAGAGCTAATTGAGGATCATTCAAACGAATTGCATTGAATTGTGTTTGCTAGATTTCGCACGGCATCACGTGCACTACTCTCTGGTAAAACATAGACAGAAAACCATTTCTCTCTCTCTCTCTGCCACCTATTTGCCTCTCTCTTTCTCTGTTTCTCTCGCTCTCTCGCTTTCACACACACACGCATCCACCCACTCATAGCTCCCCACCAGCCCCTGAGAGTGTCTCTAGGTTTAAACAGACTAATGTAACAGACCACACCCAATGTGAACCCATGCCTGGGTAGTGAGACTGGGTACTTCTCGAGGAAGCTACGACAACCTTTTGTAGACCATATCATTCATGCTTCTGCCTCTTGATTTCTGACTCACACTGCTAGTGAATTTCGGCGAGGAGGGTTGTGGAGGTGTCTTCTCTTTGATGACTCTTTGATTACAGAAGGGTGGGTTTCTTGCATGTTTTTGTTTAATGATAAAAAAAAATCACTGGTCAGTTTTTTTGCCCCAGACCTCCCAGAAGTTTTGCCCTGGTCAGACTTGGAGTAGCGGTTTTTAATATGCTGAATAATAACTTTCTAATGACTATTTCCAAAATTGGTAAGTGCAGTAGCATATACCCTGTTGTTCCTCTTACTAGGCTATCCAGTAAGTCCAATTCATGTCTAATATTCTAATAACTGACAGTTCTGTCGGGAACAATCTCTTCTTGCTAATGTGTTGTGGTTACATTAGTGTTAAATGAAGATATGGATGTGGTTTGAGCAGGATGTGATGAGTTTTTGTACTATGATGTGTTTTTTGCACAGTGACTGTTGGTGAACATCACTTCTGCTGTTCTAAAGTAAATAAGCATCATTTGGACACTGAAGATGTCTTTTTGATTATATTTGGGGTGAGGGGGGGAAAAGATGATTTGTTTCTGAGCTTTGTCTCTAAGGCTTTGAGGAAATGTCACACATTTGAAAGTAGAGTGTTTTACAAGCAATTTAATGTCTTTCATGCTTTATGTTTCCTAAAGTAATTCACCACAACACAGCATGCATGATTTAATATGTGAGGTCCATCCAGTGAGGGTGTGGTATTACATATTCCTCTGCTGCTGTTAGAGGGGTAATCACGGAAAGACCCCAGGGAGATGGAGAAGGGCAATCAGCAGAAATGTCTAAAGCAATGGACAGCATTGCAATTACACACATGCGCATACACATACACACACACACACACACACACACACACACACACACACACACACACACACACTGGCTGGAATGTTTCCATCATCAAACTGTTCATCATCTGCTGCTTATCCATTTTGGTGTTGCGGGTGTAGCAACCTCAGCAGACATGCCCAGAACCCTATCTCTCCACCCAGCTCTTCTGGAGGAATACTGAGGCGTTCCCAGGCCAACTGGGTCTGCCCCAGGGCCTCCTCCTGGTGGGACATGCCTGGAAAACCTCCGTCCAGGGGCGTCCTCAGTAAGGTGCCTAAACCACTACAACTGGCTCCTTTCAGTGTGTGGGAGCATCAGCTCTACTCTGATTCTCTCCTGCATGTCCACACTTATCTCTAAGGGAGATCTTGGTCACCTTGCAGAGAAAACTAATTTTAGGTGCTTGTAACCACAATCTCATTCTCTCTGTCACTACTCAAAGCTTGTGGCCATAGGTGAGGATGGGGACGTAGATGGAACGGTAAACTGAGAACTTCGACACTCTCTTTACCACAGCTGGCTAAGCGCTCGCAGAACTGCAGACACCGTCCCTGTCCGTCTGTCCAACTCCCGATCCCCTTTACCGTCTTCCACTTGAGGCTGAAACTGCCCCCTGACCTGAAGTGGGCAATCCACCTATCCGCCCTAATGCATGCTGGAGATCATGCCAGTTCATACTGAAAACCGTTTTTTATCGTTGTTATGATGTCAATTTTTCTTATACTGCAGTACCAGTTTAACCCTCCTATTCTCCTTGGGGTCAATTTGACCCCTTTAAATGTTTATCACTCAAAATTAATAGTTTAGGAAAAAATTAATAGAGAGGAAAAGAGGGGGTCACCAACATCAATCATTATGGTTCATTCTGTGAAGTCATGAATGTGCACCCCAAATTAGAACAGATTTGGATGAAAGATTTGTAAGATACACTAACTCTAAAACTGAAAGTTTGACCTGACGGTGG
>JBBPCW010000106.1:13497324-13509354 GCA_037974425.1 Phenacogrammus interruptus
TATACATATACATATACACACATATACATATATATATATATATATACATATATATATACACACATTTTGGATTAAGGGTCTTCAGTATTATCAGTCTCTGGAAATCTATTGAATAATTTTGGACAATGCTCTTAAACAAGAATTAGAGGCAGCTCTTAGACTGCTGACCATTATTTACCCTTTTCACAAGTCTTCCCTAATCTGGCTTCTCTAATCTGGCTTCATCTACTGAATTGCATGCCTTATTTTGCTTTTGTTGATTTTGTATGTAAGACAAAGTAAGAATAAGACATACTATACAGGGAATAAGATTAAATCATGTTGGAAACATATTTGATGTGTCTTTATATAAAATGCTGCATTAGGAAATAAGGAAGCAAATTTATTTACAATATATAAATATACAAATGTTTTTTTTTACTGACGTTAAATTCAGCAAACAAGCAGTAATTGTGTGTTAAAATTTCCAGAAGTGTGTTCTCTGTAGAGGATGTGTACTTATGGTCTATGTGTACAAAATCCTACAAAACAAGGGGTGCCCTAAATTTGCATACAACTGTTTACACACATGCATTTACTCACATACATGCCTCAGGATTAATTTGTAAGCATAAAATGTTTAAGAATGTTGAGGATTACGCCACATTTCTGAGATTACTATGCCTCACAGATTAAGACAAATAAAATAGATTACGGCCTGTCCAGATTGCAACTGCGCCTCTTATGATGAGCAATGTGTGAGGCTCAGCTGGTGTTTCTTAATGCAAACTAAAGATTAATGTCATAATTACTTAAAATTTCTAAAACTGAAATCCCCTGTGAATGCACAGAAACTGTGTCATGTAGATTTCCAGCTTAGCATTGCCTCCAATTACCACTGTTCTCAAAAAGCACTTATTATTACAAATGTTTTGAAGTAGAAATAAAAACCAAAATGCATTCATTGTGCATCTCGTTTCTATAGATGTGGTAAAGATGCAGTGGTCGTCTGAATGGGCAGAGCAACACTATGACGTCTCCTCTACTACGTCACCCCCTGCCCACCCTAAGCCTCTTTCATACCCGCAGCCCAGTCGTCCTGGTTTCTGTGGCTATTCTGATGACATCAGTGCGCTCAGTGCCTCCACCCTACTGAAGCGCTATGCCGAAAGATATTCCTTCAGTCCGTCCTACCCGGAGCCTGGGACTTTCCGAAGAAGCGAGCCCCAGGATACCTGGTCTATGGCCTACAATTCAGAAGGGCTCCCTGGGCTAGAGGGAATGAAGGGATCTTTGGGGGGTGCAAGTAATCATCCAGAGCAATTTGGCACTGGTGCCATATCTCAGGATTACACTTCCACCTATAGTGGCTCACACTTGTACCCTAAACCCACCTACCTACCCCAGCCAGCGTTTGCCTTACCACCTACATACCCACCTCCTGTGCCAGGGTACACATATCCTTCTAGTCTTACAGTCCCTAGCTCCCCTTCCTTGCTTCCCTCAGGGCTACAAACTCCCACACCTCTGAGCAGCAGTGTCCCAAGTAACCATGGTGTGCAACCTCTTAAGCGGCCTGAGGAATTCCATGACCTTCCACGCAACAGGAAGTTTGGATTTGACCAGCCCAAAACGGCCAGAGTGTCACCCTACACAGTCAGGGATAGCAGTGATCAGCCCATCAGTGAGGCAATTGGAAATGGTAGTGCAGACGTCCAGAATTTCAGGCCAGACCGGCTTCTTTCTCAGCCAGATCTGAAAGTCGACCTAGTACGGAAGACCAGCCATCTACAGCCCTTGGAGACGCCCTCCTATGGAAGCCCAGACCAATACATCTACCACTGAGTTTACTGCAATGAGTATGACTTTTCACATAAGAGGTTTGGATGTGTGTATTCTTGCTCTTCTCTTGAAACAGGTGAGCTGTAATGATGAGAATGTTAGTAGCTAGGTTTTAGTGATACTGAGAATTTTCTGGAATTCCAGTTTAGTGCTACAAATTGTCCTTTTCTGCCACATCCAAAGTACTACTGTTAAGTGGACTCCAGCAAAAATCAGCTTGGAACGTACATGTTTATATCTCTCTATTGTCTTTTTCATTGTCTGCTTCCTGTTCTTTAACCTTTCTCTTGCTCCCTCTCTGTGTAATCAATCAGTGTAGTGAAGCACAGCCTATAAACATGGCAAGCACTAATCCACCAAGTCAATCAATAAATTCCAATTTAAAGGAAGGCAGAGATAGAAAGGGAAAGTGATGAAGAAAAAAAGGATTTGATTCTACAATTAACGATTTAAATATATCAGGAATATATTCTCAGGAAAAGCTCAGGATTTTACCTTGTATATCAGAGAAACAGTATGAACATTTACAGTTAAATGTTTGAGGTTAATGCTCTGGAAAGGTGCTGCAACATTTTACTAAGTATTTTTGTTCAATTTAAACTATATGGGCTCACACATTAAATAACACACGAAAAAAAAAACACATGCAAGCAAGGAACTTCTGTAAAAGTGGTTTGTCTGCAAACCTTGAATGTATCTAATTTTCCTCAGGAATTTTGAATGAAGCCATAGTTGTGCATTACCTTACAATCTTTTAAAAGCCTGATGAAAGATTTGTGAATGTTTTTTTTTCCTCCTCAATCATGCTTCTCAGTATGGTATTGCATCTCAGTATGAACTTATTTCATGCCAAATAAAAATATGTTTAACATTTAACATTTATGAGATTTATTAGATTCAATCAGTAGAATGAACACTTCAAAGTAGAAACACTATTAATTCATTAATTTGTTAATAGTTTTTAGTAATACTGTTTTAAGCATAGAATGGGAAAAGGCTGCTTTCTCTTTGCTACTCGCATGTCCAACAAAGAAACAGAGCTTCCTTAAGCCTCCTGACATGCATCAGTGGCTGTGTTGTGAGTAACCCCATCCATTGTCCAGGCCAGTGAGGTCTATGTAGGGCCACAGTAGTTTAGTCATGTATGAAGATAAATAGCTGCTAAATTCAAGCCTATTTACAAATGGGTAGTAAACAGTCCCAAGAGTGTGATATTACATGTGATATGCAATTGTGAAATGTCTTTGTTGTTGTAATTCAGTATGTTGTCAAAAACCACTACCTCATATTTGCCATTTGATCTATGTTGAACA
This sequence comes from Phenacogrammus interruptus, assembly GCA_037974425.1. Lineage (NCBI taxonomy): Eukaryota > Metazoa > Chordata > Actinopteri > Characiformes > Alestidae > Phenacogrammus > Phenacogrammus interruptus. Next base: position 13,500,459 of record JBBPCW010000106.1, read on the forward strand.
TAAATGGTGGGATGCGCATGTCATTTATTTTGTTTTTATTTGTTGAACATCTACCTCAAGACTCTCCAATATGCAAAATAAAACAACTGCACCACCACATACTTCTCTTACCTTGTGATTTTAGGGAAATCGTTTACTTTTTTTTTTTGACACATACAGTTGCAAGGACCTCAGCTTCTCTATGTACCACATGGACATATATAACAAACACAAAGTTTGACCGGGGGAACCCAAACTTTGCACACAAATGTATAAGCTTATAAGGATGGTTTACACCAAATTTATCTGTTGTAAACTTGCCTGCCTGCCTCTTATACTATTGTGTTGAAATTTAGATTTTCTGGATTAAAGACTAAGAAAGCTTCCTTCAAATGATGTCTCCAATGGAGGAAGACTTTTTAAAAAACTGCAATGACTTTGGGCCAAAAGCATGAGGGTGGGCTTTCACTAGGATGCAGAAGGTAACTAGGGGTCTAACATAACTGTTAATAATGTTACTGCTTAAATATCACATTATTCATTAGCCTCTAAATAAAACTAAAGTATACAAATATACTTCAGTTTTGTGATGATCACATGACTTCGGCTGATTTTAAACTACTTTGAATGAATGCCATTACTGATTTATGTGCTCATTTTAACTGTTTTTTCATGAAGAACAAACACAAACAAACATTGTTTCAACAGTATGAAAAACAATGTGTTTATTTTTAGTAGCTAGTATTTAATCCTTTATATTATATAATCCTAAAACATTCAGTAGAAAATCACTTTGAGCAGCACATATTTAGTTGTAAAGTAAGTCGAGACTGGAGAAACCCCCAAACCAAGACGAGAGGACATTCAAATTCCACCCTGACTTTTAGCCTCCACTTTCACATCTACATTTACTCTGTTTAGCTCTTTAAAAAGGAACCCCCACCCCCAGGACCTCCTGTGCAGCAATATACAGGGTGACAGATGCTCTATTATCTATGGACCCCTTGTCTGCCTCTAAATGTGTATCTTATACATTCACACACACACTCTCACACACTCACAATCCAAACTCTTTATTTCCAGAGCACTCCAGACTGGAGGGTATTTTGACTGATAAGCATGTGGTTTAGTTAAGAAAAAAACAACTTAATTAGCACACATTTTGAGATCTGTACTAGTATATTAAACAATAATCATATGTTGATGTTTTCACACCAAATCTGTGATCAAAATTAAACCCTAAAATAGAAAAACTATATAGAAGATCTATATTAAAATAGATCTTCTTGGATATATGAGGGAAGGACAGACATGGTTTTTTTTAAATTATTATTACCCTTTTTTATCTTTACTTACCAGTCATGCATGAACACTGCACTGAAGCTCTGAATCAAGGTAAATGGAAAGATGATGGCCAAACAGCACCAGGCACCTAGCACACACAGTATCAAATTAATATGTTAGCTATTTGAGCCTTTCAGTATGACACTGAAATAAAGATTAATATAATACAACTTGCCTTTGCTGATTCTGTCATTGTTAAGGAGCCGATAACACCAAGAGTGGACTGGGTAGCTATAGCACTCTATAGACTCCTTTTCCCACTTATTCTTCATTGTAAACATTGAGGCTTAGACAGTTTAGTTTTTTGAAAAATAACATTACAAAAACATAATTTGGATGTCTTAAGAGGCCATGAATGCTAAACAACACAAGTAATAAAGTTAATGAATCAAAATGTTTATGAAGCTTAGCAGAAAATCAATTACAAGCCGCAGCAATATGCAGCTATTTGGCCACCAGACTACTACTCTGTGCTGTAAAATGAATGAGTGTGTGAACATATTCCTAAAAATATAGATTGATCACAGAGTCTGACATTTGCTGTATTTTCATGCAACAATACCAAAGGTAAGGGGCATTTCACATTTAAGCATAGTCTCCTGTTTGGAGGGCAGCAGTTTGGTGTTACTTCTTTTTTTGCTGCAAATATTACTGAGCTACATTAGCTTGAAAGATTAGTTATTGAACTAAATGATTCCCTGGTCATTGTGTTCCACACCAAAACCTTCAGGTGATTTGTGTGTGGAAACTATTAGGCTGATAACAGACATGGAACAAATGACATATGTTCAGTACATATTTTTATTATAGTCCTTGTTTTAATTTACAAAAGACAAGTAGACATTTATGCAGATGGAGACTCTTAAATAGCACTTGAAAGTTCCTTTGTCTTAGGGAGAAGCATAGATCACCATAACATCTGCTTGGGAAGTCATAACTTTGGTTTCTTGCTGCAGAATGACCCTTAGACACTGTCAGAGGTCTCTGTCTGTCCCTGTTCCCAGCTTTCCCATATCCCAATCCACCTCCGTTCCTCCCTTCCTCCCTTTCGAGTCCTCATGCTTTAATTGTATCACGCCCCGTCATTATTAGTTTCACCTGTTCCTCGTTTAGTTTCATTATTTAAACCCCAGCCTGACCCCTGTTCCACAAGTCTGTATTTGTCTTTCTTTGCGTGTTGTGTGTTCTGCCTTGCCAGAGTGTTCTTTGAATTTATCGTTTGTTTTCTTGTGTTTCTTTGCAGGCTCATACTTCAAGAGTGTCTGAGTTTTGTGCTTCGCGTTGATAGCGCTGGGATCTGGTTACCTCGTGTTTTCTCTCGCTTGTATGCAAGGAGGTGCATTCTGTGTTTTGGTTTAGTTTATTTCTAGAGAAGCACGAGCCTTGCTATTTTGGATTTTCTGTTTTCAGTTTGTTTTCTTGTTTGTTGTGACCCTGAGTCGGGAGATTTGGTCCTTTGTTGTGTTTGTTTGTTTTTGTACTCCTTTTCACTTATTAAACCATTGTTCTATTTAGCCTTGGAGTCCTCCCCTTCCCTTATACAATCCTCAACATGACAGAATACAGATTTCAACCTACCCCCGAGGACGCCTCGGCGATACCCCTGCCTGGTGACCAGGCACCCCCCATCCACCAACAGCTTCAGGAGCCCCGTCAGCAGCTGGTGGCCCTCACTCAGGTGGTGCAGGAGATTCTGGGACGACTTCAAGAGCCTGCAGCACCTCCTACATATCCTCCTGCACCAGCACCGCTGCCAGCAACCCCCTGCCAGGAATAGCACACTACTCATCTTTTTGGGTGAGGTTGATGGGGCGGACTCAGGACTGGGCTGCTGCCGTCTGGAGGTGTGAACACGACGGACTACGCCGCTTTCATCCAACAATTCCAGATGGTCTTCGACCATCCGGGGCAGGGGTGGAAAAGTGGCAACCGGCTACTGCAATTGCGACAAGGCATGGGAATCTCCAGTGCCCCCAACGCCTCTCAGCTTCACCGCCGACTCAGGTCACAGAATTTAATTTCGTAAATCAATTTGTAGTCCCAGTCACGTTGTCTGTATCTAATTCTGTTTCTTCTGTGTGTACCCTTTTAGATTAGGGGTTGACTGGGAATTTTATTTCTCAGTCTTTGGTTTCCTCCCTCCACATCCCCACATGCACGTTGTCCAGACCTGTCACAGTTCATGCCCTTGATGGTCACCCTGTTTGTAAAACTCCGCTTAGATCCATCACGGTTCCTGTCTCACTCACTGTTCAAACTACATACACAGAGATCATCACACTTATTGTCCTGCCCCAATCTAAGATTATTTTAGGAATCCCTTGGTTACGTTTACACAATCCCCACAAAAACGGGCAATTACTCTATTATTTCTTGGTCTCCATCCTGTCAACAAACTTGTTCCATTCAATCACTTCCATTACACTCCACCTCTATTGAAAGCCCCCTGTCCACAACTCACGTAGAAATTCCCCCACAGTACACTGACCTTAAAGAAGTGTTTTCAGTTTCAAGGGCAGTTTCAAGGGACTGTGTGATCGACCTCATTCCAGGAAAGACCCCTCCTTGGTCGCATATTTATCCATTGTCAAAGCCAGAAACTCGGGCAATGGAGAAATATGTGGCCGAGACCCTGGAGCAGGGGTTTATCAGGCGATCGCGCTCCCCTGCCTCCACTGGCTCTTTTTTTTCATCGAGAAGGAGGACGGGGGTCTCCGGCCGTGTATTGACTATTGTGGGCTCAATGACGTCACGGTGATGTATACCTATCCTCTGCCTTTGATCCCAGCCACGATCGAGCGGCTCCGGGGATCCATCTTCACGAAGCTGGATCTCCGGAGTGCATACAACCTGGTGCGCATTCAGGAGGGGGATGAATGGAAGACCGCATTTAGTACGGCTTCTGGACACAATGAATACTTAGTCATGCCTTACGAATTGGCAAATGCCCCCTCTGTATTTCAAGGCTTTGTGAACGATGTCCTAAAGGACATGCTAAACCAATTTGTAGTCGTCTATATCGACGACATATTGATATTCTCAAGTATGTTTGAAGAACAAGTGGCGCACGTATGACAGGTCCTCACCCGTCTGTTGGAGCACGAGTTGTATGTGAAGGCAGAGAAGTTTATTCCACCAACAGGAGGTCACATTTCTTGGCTACCGCATCAGCCAGGAGGCTATCTCAATGGAGGAGGCAAAAGTAACCGCCGTATCTGAGTGGCCAGAGCCCGCGACAGTCAAAGACGTGCAACGGATCCTGGGGTTTGCCAATTACTATTGGAGATTTATAAAGAAATATAGCACAGTGGCTGCCCCCTTAGAATCCCTCCTTCGAGGTAAACCAAAGGAGATCACTTTCGATCATGTTGCTCAAGAAGCCTTTTCAAAGTTAAAACAGGCTTTCACATCAGCCCCAGAAAGGCAGTATATGGTGGAGGTAGATGCCTCGGAGGTAGGGATAGGGGCAGTCCTGTCACAACACCATGGCTTCCCCAGGAAATTGTACCCCTGTGCTTTCTTCTCCAGGAAGCTGATGGAGACGGAGAGGAACTACGACGTCGGCATCCGCAAGCTGCTTGCTGTGAAGGCGGCATTGGAGGAGTGGCGCCATCTCTTTGAGGGAGCTTGGCAGCCCTTCGTGGTCCTCACCGATCACCGCAACCTGGAGCATGTCCGAAGGGCCAAGAGGTTAAATCCCAGGCAGGCACGATGGGCTCTGTTCTTTGCCAGATTCAACTTCCAGATCTTGTATTATCCGGGGAAGTTAAATGGTAAGGCTGATGCCCTGTCATGGCAGTTCGGGGCCAAGAAAGATACAGGGGAGCCTGAGCCCATTCTTCCATCCCAGTTTTTCGCAGCGCCTATTCAGTGGAGCTTAGACGACGGAATACGGTTCCCCCTGAGTGCCCCACTGACAAAACTTTTGTCCTGGAGGCGCTGCGACAGAGGGTGGTGGAGTGGGCTCACGTGACCCCAGCAACTGGCCACCCGGGCGTTACGAGAACGTTGGAAGTTGTCGCATGAATGTACTGGTGGCCTTCTCTCTCTCACCTAGCGGTGCACTTCGTCACGGACCTCCCAGCATCCAAAGGATACACGACTATTCTGGTTGTGGTGGATCGGTTCTCGAAGGGCTGCTGATTCATTCCATTTTGTTTTCTTCCCTCTGCTCGCCAGGTCGCGGATGCTCTGATCAAGTCTGTGTCTTCTACGGTATCCCGGAGAACATCGTGTCAGACCGCGGCCCTCAGTTCACGTCGAGAGTGTGGAAATCATTCCTGGGACAGTTAGGGTCCACGGTCAGCCTGACCTCGGGGTATCATCCCCAGTCCAATGGTCAGGCAGAGCGAACTATCCAAGAGCTCGGCCAATTCCTCTGGGCATACTGTCATAGCCGGCAACATGACTGGGCAGACATCCTACGGAGCTCCAGGAGTAGGCGCGTGGTCCCGTCGGGCGGAGCGAGTGTGGGAGGACGCACACGCATCCATCCAGCAGGCAGTTCGTAGGTTTAAAGACCATGCCGACCGTAGGCAGGGAGAGGCGCCTCCCATCAGGGAGGGTGACAGAGTCTGGCATTCCACAAAAGACCTCCACCTTAACCTTCCCTGTTCTAAGTTATCCCCCTGTTTTACAGGTCCCATTTTAGTTCTTAAACAAGTTAATCCAGTTTCTTTTAAACTTCAGTTACCCCCTGACCTTAAAGTTCACCCTGTGTTTCATGTTTCCCTCCTTAGATCTGTCCATCCCGATCCCCTGCACGAGGGCGATGCGCCTGTCACACCGCCCGAGGCCCTCGACATTGATGGTACTCCAGCCCACCGGGTGCGCTCCCTGTTAGACTCACATCGTCGCAGAGGTGGACTGGAGTACCTAGTCGATTGGGAGGGGTACGGACCCGAGGAGCGATGTGTACCGGTGAATCCCCAGGAGGGGATTGGGCCTAGGGAGGGGGGGTACTGTCATGGTCGCCTCGCCCCCCCCGTAGTATCCGTTCCCAGTCTCCCGAGTATTAGTTTCATTATGGTTTATTTCTTTTCTCATGTCACCAGTATTCTGTTCTTTGTCTACTTTTTTTCCTGTCTCTATGTCTGTCTCTGTTCCCAGCTTTCCCGTATCCCAATCCACCTCTGTTCCTCCCTTTCGAGTCCTTATGCTTTATTTGTATCACTCCCCGTCATTATTAGTTTCACCTGTTCCTCATTTAGTTTCATTATTTAAACCCCAGCCTGGCCCCTGTTCCACAAGTCTGTATTTGTCTTTCTTTGCGTGTTGTGTGTTCTGCCTTGCCAGAGTGTTTTTTGAATTTATGGTTTCTTGTGTTTCTTTGCAGGCTCGTGCTTCAAGAGTGTCTGAGTTTTGTGCTGCACGTTGATAGCGTTGGGATCTGGTTACCTCGTGTTTTCTCTCACTTGTATGCAAGGAGGTGCAACCTGTGTTTTGGTTTTGTTTATTTCTAGAGAAGCACGAGCCTTGCTATTTTGGATTTTCTGTTTTCAGTTTGTTTTCTTGTTTGTTGTGACGGGAGTCGAGAGTTTTGATCCTTTGTTGTGTTTGTTTGTTTTTGTACTTCTTTTCACTTATTAAACCATTGTTCTATTTAGCCTTGGCATCCTCCCCTTCCTTACACGATCTGCAACATGACAACCCCATTGTCATCAAGGGGTGTACTAGGCCTGTGACAATATGTCAATAAGATGTCAAAATAACATCCACATAAATGCCAAGACCAAAGGTTTCCCAGCAGAATGTTGCCCAGAGTATCAAACTGCCTCTGCCTTTTTAACACAGTGCAGCCTGGTGATCTCTTCCTCAGGTAATCAATGCACCCAGCCGTCCTCATGATGTAAACAAATGTGATTCATCAGACCAGGCCACTTTCTTCCACTACTCCATAGTTCAGTTCTGATGCTCACAGGTCCATTGCAGACACAGTCAGCAATTAACAGAGCTCAGCATGAGCAAGTTCTCATTTTGTTAGTGGTTTTAATGTTATTTAATAAAAGTATTTCAATCTTCAATATTTTTCTTGCAGCACTTCCCGGAGTTTCCCGGAGTGCAGAGTTCACCACTAAAGTCAGAATAGTCATTACACATTAAAACTAGTTCTAATTGTAGCTAAATAATGATGAATAATGACAACCACTGTTGTGAGTTCTTAAAATGCTTTGCCTGGACCTCTTTCACACAATTTCTGTGTAACGATTTTTTACTTCTTCAGTAAACATGCAAATTTCAAGTACATCCAGATGTTCTCTCCAATTCATATGTGAAATAAAACACACAAGCGCTCAGTGGTAACTGGAAGGCTGCTTTATTGTTTGGAAAAAGGTTTCGTGCTCAAATGAAGACAATCTTTCACTGATTCTCACTAAGTCCAAGTGGTTGTGCAACACACCCTCTTCTTTCCAACATCAGTGGCAAGAGATAAGAACAACATTGTCAACCAATAAGCACTTTTGTATTATTATTATTATTAGCAAATGAGAGAAATAGCATCTCAGTCATGCTACAAAAAAAGAAAACATACATAAATTAGTATCAATAGAAAAATAAAGAAATGGTCCAAAATGAACAGAAGCTGAGCACAGAAGGCAGATTGCTTATCTCTCCACAGGCTGAACCATTAAGAGATTCACAGAGTGAGCACTTCAGAGTGTGCACTCCAGCCATCTGCCCCACGCTATACTACAACCTCTGAGGATGAAGTCAGGCTGTTGCCAGTTAAGGTATTTATTCACAGATGTCTCAGACATCCTTTACATTTTTTCCCCAGTGCTCATTTTAAACAAGCTCCACTTGTTTAGAAGTAATGCAACATGTTTACATTTTCATCAAACAAAATAGGCAGCAAAAGGCACCTGAAACAAACATACGCAGACAAGAAACATCCAAAACCATAATATAAAGCCTAACTCAACATAAGAATGCAAATTGCATTGCTGTGTACCTAGAAGATGAGGAAGAAGCTACGCTTTAATCAAGCTGCATCACACACACTTAAAGTGACCGAGTTGTCACATCCGATCGTCTGCACGCTCTCGCGCATGTGCGCGTGCACACGCACACGCACACGCACACACACACACACACACACAAACACACACACAAGCATACTCAAATTATGATCAAAAGATCATGACTTTTGGAGTCTACACCAATATATTAAACAAGATTCATAGGGAGGCGAATGTGTGTGTTTATCTTATGTAAATGTATGTGTGTGTGTGTGTGTGTGTGTGTGTGGTGAAGGACAGCGCCGACAGTTAGTCATCTTCACACAAGACACAGGTAAAAAATGAGGTGCTGGTAATGCATTCCCCTCCCAAATGCAGGAGACATAAGCAGCTAATACTTCACCATGCACTGAGCGTTAGGCCACAGACCCCCACACCCACACCCCCACACACCTTTAGACATGCACTCACTCACACAAATACTGTCTCTTTCTCTCTACATCTCTCTCTCTCTCACACACACATACACACACACATACACACACACATACACACACACACACACACACACACACACACACACACACATACACATACACACACACACACACACA
>JBBPCW010000106.1:13511314-13525935 GCA_037974425.1 Phenacogrammus interruptus
CACACACACACACACACACACACACACACACACACACACACACACACACACACACACACACACACACACACTCATTTACAGAACTCTAAAGAAATATAATGCACAGATAAATGATACCTCCACAATTACGTCTCTAAAATTAATACATAAAAAATTGCCACTTTCATAAAAAGTTATAGCCCATCTTTATCTTACCCCTGATGAGGATCAAAAATGCCAGCCGACGTGCTACACCTTTAATAGTGTCCCTATACCCACCCCACCGCTCACCTACCACGTGACCTGCAAAGTGGCCAATACAGTAGGCAAGGTAAGCGATATTGCTGCATACAAAAAAATAAGAACCTTTAGGAGTTAAGTGTTCTTTCTTCCATAGGAACATTCCATACACACTCATTCCAACATTCCATTTGTTCATTCATAACCTCCTGAGCAGCAAAAAAATGGGATGTCCCTCTTTATTTCCGTTCACCACGCGAATGTGCCAAATTGCTATCAATTATTTCAACAAATGCCACTGACTGTTTATAGGCTCCCTTTAGCTACCGAAGCCAAAAAACCCAAAGCTGATCTATGTTGTACTGTACTTAATAAAGTTGAGTAAAGAACACAATGTAATTGAGTGTTTTCAGCCAATTCCGTTTTGACATTATCGGATTACTCAATTCCTGGTAGTAAATTTAGCCAGTGGACAGCCTTTAACGTATTGTCAAGCCACTGCGGTGGTCTGTATTAGTGCCTTGTGGACTATGATTATTCATGCAAGATTTCTGATCAAAACATGCCATCATGCAAGTCATTTCTATGCATTGAACAAGCACAATAATTTATTATTCATTTGGAGATGTGTATTGGAGGCCCCTGGTAATTGCCCCTATCCTATCAGTGTGAAAGCCCATGTAGAAAAAAGCAATTTTGATGCAAGTATAACAAAGATAGGATGACAGAGTTACTGAGGGTGACATGGGCAAAATGTTGAATGTTTTTTTTTTTTTGTTGTTGTTGTTGTTCCACCCTTTTCCTTTTTTTGCCGCTCAAATAATGTAAAGATCATGAAAAGTATATTTAGTGCTGATAAACGCAAAGATCAGCCAAGCTCTAAGGTTTTGTGTATCACACTCCACTGATCCCTGCTCATTCTTACAATCATTTTTGAGTCCTTTCACATATTTGTGAAACAAAGCAGCATAGACTCCCCCGTTGTCTGCTTCTGGAAGCTGATTCTTCCATAATAAGCAGTGTTTGTTTCCTTTACAGAAATTCCACAGACACACTGCATAAGCATGGGATTCTCCGGATGTGGGGAACACCATGCTGTGAATCCCAGTTTTCCCTTGGTATCTCATATTCCTGCTTAGTAACTAGTTCTGTCCTGAAGCGCAGAGTAGCCCTCTAATACACAATATCAAGTATCGATCCTTTGTTAAATTTCTATTTGATTTTGTTTAAATCAAGTCTTGATGCAACAGAGTCACACAGGAAGCTGATTATGTTTGGTTTAACTTTGAGGAGTCAAGCTTGAAGAAACCCCAACGCTTTTTGTCGTATCCATACAACCTGTGAAGTTTGTAAACAATTTTTTGTTTTGTTCCTTTATTCTTAGATTTTTTATATTTCTTACTTGCAAATTAACTTAATCTGTACATCCGTGTAGTTTGATTCAGGGTTTCCGCTTTATGCTATTATCATGACCGTTGTAAGTGTTCATGTGTTTCAGTGTTGCAGCTTTAACATTTGGATTCCCTGACATCTTTTTGGTTGCGGCCCTTTTCCTTGCGTCCTTTGCCTTCATTGTTTTCATCTTGCTTTTCCTTCTCTGGCTTGGTTACACTGTCATAGGATGGCAGGGACGCAGTAGAAGGTGTGCTCTCCTTCTTCTCCTGATTTGTCCCTCCGTTTTCCAGCTTGTTGTTGGCAGGCCGACGTTTGTAGATGAAGCCAGTGCGAGCCAGGTGGGACCGGTATGCCCTCTGAATGACCACGACCGACACCTCCTCCTGCTTGCGGCGCAGTGTGGTGGTTATGGGCTCATATGAAACTTTGGAAGGATTCGCTGCCACAAAGCGCTCCTCCATCTGCTGACGCATAATGTCCAGATCACCATCACCCAGCACTCGCTTGGTGAAAGCAAATAGAATGTCCAGGCAATGGATGCGGTCTCCACTGACCATGGGCATATCCATAGCAATCAGCTCGATTATATTGGGCTTAGGCACACGTAGAGGGTGCTCCAAGGAGTCTGCAAAGTCTGGCAGCTTGGCAAAGGTGATAAACTGTGAGGCATCTGGGTCAAATTTCTCCCAGAGTTCATAGAAGGATTCAAAGTCGTCCTCACACAATGGGTCAGAGCTCTCCTCTGTGGCAACGCTGAAGTTCTCCAAGATAATGGCAATGTACATATTTACCACAATCAAGAAAGACACAATGATATACATTACAAAGAAGAAGATTCCCACTGAAGGGTTGCCACAATTACCCCTCACTGTGGTTCCTGGGTTATCCTTCTCCGGATTGCAGTCAGGTGGGTAGTTGAGGATTGGTGCCAGCAAGCCATCCCATCCTGCTGATGTGGTGATCATAAACAAGATAATCATACTGCTACCAAATGTTTCAAAATTGTACATGTCGTCAATGCCACTCTCCCTTTTCACATAAGCAAAGTTGGACATGCCAAAAATAGAGAAGATGAACATGACCAGGAAGAGCAACAGGCCGATGTTGAAAAGGGCAGGAAGTGACATCATCAAGGCAAAAAGTAAAGTCCGGATGCCCTTGGCTCCTTTGATTAAGCGCAGGATGCGACCGATTCGAGCCAGACGGATCACCCTGAACAGAGTTGGTGACACAAAGTACTTCTCAATCAGGTCTGCCAGAAACATACCTGCAATTTGGGAAACAGACAGAGAAATAATGAGCAATTCTTGTATAACTTTTAAATGTCAAATGTGGCACACATTCTTTTTAAAGAAACTGTTTGGCCGTACCCTAAATGTAGTCAATCCGTCAAAATACGTTTGGTGCTCCAAGTTAGTTTTTTGGTTTCATGGTGGAGCAATGATGCCAATGTAGTTAACAAGTAATAGAAGTTTATGCCCCTCCATTTTTTTTGTTCTGAAAGCCTAAAACGTCACACACTCAGACTGGATTTTTAAGAGAAATTCCTCTGATTGTTCAAAATGTATGTATAATGAAATGCTTAAGAGGTAAGCAAGGTCTTACAGCATGGTCTGGCGAGAAATGCTTCTAGAGCATCTTACAGAATCAAAAATTTGCTAAGCAGTGATAGGAAATAGGAAAAATGTAATGCCTCTAAAATCCATCTCTCAGAAACTTGTTAAGAATCTGTTGCATGATTTCTGAGATATTGTTTTAGAAAAATTTGGCTTTGTCTAAAAATGTATTTTTAAGTAAATGTATAGCCAGGCACATGAAGAGCATTGTGGACATTGTGATTCCTATCAGCAACACTGTCAACACATCTGAATTTGTAAGTTTCTCTATTATTCACTATCAAACCATTCTAAATACTGGAAAAATGAAAACAATTAATACAAAAGGAAAAATGTATACAATTATGCAGTTTTTAAAAAAACAAATAGAGACGGCAGCACAGTATGCAATTGTTATTGTTATAAAAGAAAAACAAAAAATGGCTTTATAGTCAGTTACAAATTGTAGCCACTGATATGTCAGGACCATCACTCACCTACAATAGATAAAATCACCACAACGCAGTCAAAGATGTTCCAGCCATTGGTGAAATAGTAATGGCGTAGTGCAAAGAGCTTTAGTACAAACTCGCCAGTGAAAACCACAATAAAAACAAAGTTGACCCAGTACAGGATGTTTTCTGTCTCTTCTGACTGGTCATCTGTTTCCACCATCATAGTGACCATGTTAAGACAAATGAGTATCATGATGGAGATGTCAAAGACTTGCTGTGTGACAAAGTCAAACACCATACCCTGAATTTTGTTCTGAAAGACAAAGGAAAGTCAGGATGTGAGCAATGTAAAACGATTTTTTTGCCTTGTTTTTTAAATGACCTATCACACAAGTCCAGCTGTCTTACTTGTGGTCTGGGGATGGGTTTCTGGGGTTTCTTTGAGCCCAGTTTCTTCATAGCACTGTAGTACTTCTTTTGTTCTTCTGTCATGAAGATGTCTCCGCCTCCAAAGTATAAGGACAGAGCAACACTGTTAACAATCTGACAATCTACCGCTGCAATGACATGCATGCAAGTATTGATTCACCATATTTAAGCGGTAAATAAGTTACTGTGATGTCTACTACAGAAACCTGTGTAAAAGAACATAGAGATGAAAACTTATCTTTTTCTTTTGTTGGTTGAAGTTGTCAATGATGACACCAATGAAGAGATTAAGTGTAAAGAATGATCCAAAGATGATGAAGATGACAAAGTATATGTACATATAGATATTGTCTTCATAAATAGGCTGGTCTTCAACCTGGAAATAACAATAACCAACAGCATATTTATTGAAAACACTCACAGCCACAATATCAAAGCTGGAATACACATATGTTGACAAGAATGACCTCTGCAAAATAACAGATATAGCAACACTCAAACAATTGGAAAACTGCTACAATTCTACCAGAACTAAATGAAAGGCAGAGTAATTACAAGATTTTGTTTACCTTTCTGGAATCCACTGCTGCATACATGATGTCCATCCAACCTTTAAATGTTGCCTGAAAGAAGAGTTGGTAATTGTATTACAACTTTGCATTCTTACCTGTTTCAGTCCTTATACATGTCTTTAATGGGAGAGTGTTAAGAAAACTAGATGCATTTTTGCAAGAAACAAGGTTGCTATTAAACTAGTTTGGAGACGCTCAAAGTTTGTTTTTATAGGCTAAAAAAAAAGCATGGAGGGGGTTGCTGGACTTCACTGGCTCCTACAAAGCCATTTATGGGTAAAAAAGACTGAAAGCATAGCAGCATTCACAGGTTGATTTTCCTAATTAAACCACAACAAATTACATATATTAAGTGTGCTGTGTGTTTTACTCCGGGTTTGTTTCTTTGTGTTTGTGATTTTGGGCTTTTGGTCCCTTCCCAGCACCCTTATCCGTGATGTCAGACCCCCCCACACACACACACATTTTAAAGGTAACTTGACCATTCACTCTATTTTCTCCATATGGAGGTCTCTATACATTTTAAATGATCAATACTCAGCCCCTTATTAACTGATCACAAGTTATATTTAAGCGCACAACTACGGATATTAACAGGCATGTTGACATTGGACTACTTCCAAAACAAAGAAGCAGTGCCTTTTTAGCCATAATAACACTTACCACTTGTAAAAGTGCGAGGTACCCAGCACCCACATTATCAAAATTGATCTTAACGTTCTTCCAGCGAACTTCAGTGTGATTTGCGTGGATGAGGGCATAACATTCCGTCTTATTGTTGACATCGTCCTGTTCAAAATACTCCTCTGATGTCTCATTAAAGCAGTAGTAGTATTTTCCGGCAAACAGGTTGACCCCCATGATACTGAAGATGAGCCAGAAGATCAAGCACACCAACAACACATTCATAATGGAGGGGATGGCTCCCACCAGAGCATTTACAACAACCTAGGACACAGAAAGAGAGACAAAGAAGGAGTGATGGTTAGGACTGAGAGTGACTCACAATTGATTTCTGACAGCAATTTTGGTAGTCAATCCCCATACTATATGTAAGTCCATACAGTAGGATAACTAACCAAAACAATAATCAGAAAAGGGATCCTAACTCATTTTGACACATAAAGACATGGTCCCACCCTACATTATGTACCTGAACATTTGTGACTTGGTCCCCTGCCTATCCTCAGTGTCTTCAGTTTCATGTTTTACTTGAACATCTTTTTTAAATATGAACAACATATTTTTCCTCAGATGGGATCAAGCAGTCAATACTAATACAGCAAAGGTGCCAGGAATGAGTGAAATTCCCTTTTCTCCTTAACAAAACTTAGTCTTTAGTTATCCACATGTAAAGCCTCTGAAGCATAAGCGCATGGAAAAATTCATTCAAAAAGTCTCAGTTCTCATTTAAACACAGATCAGCTGCACACTGGAATGGCTTAAGCATCACTGATTCTGATTGATCAAATACTTGCTGTAAAGTGAAACTGTGGTGGTCAGTTTATTATTTTGTTCATTTTCCAAATACACTTCTTCAGGTAAACTGGGAAGTATCTGGCTTAGAAAGAAATAGATAGCAATCCATCATTTATTATGCTTAATTTTAACACCCTTATTCAACAGTTCTCCTGGCTTGACAACACTGGGGATAAGGCATTGTCACTAGATTTGCTATGTGAAAGAGTTGCTCTTCAAGGTCTAAACAACATCTGAAGCTCAGTAGCTTCAAACTGACCAACAGCTCACGGCTGGATAAAAGCTGTTCCAAAACTGACAGAAACAAACTAGGCCAAGGCAGGCCAGAGAATAAGGATGCTATCATGGAAATGCACATGGGTTTAGTAAAGCAGGCTAGCAACAATATTTTTGTGGAGACCGTCATCACAGGACGATCCTTAAAATCTGCCATCTTTGTTCCTTTAAAATGTTCAGGTGTTTGCATTCTTGCCATTCCAGTATACTG
This sequence comes from Phenacogrammus interruptus, assembly GCA_037974425.1. Classification (NCBI taxonomy): domain Eukaryota; kingdom Metazoa; phylum Chordata; class Actinopteri; order Characiformes; family Alestidae; genus Phenacogrammus; species Phenacogrammus interruptus. The sequence continues at coordinate 13,517,946 of JBBPCW010000106.1, forward strand.
CTGTATGTTCTGAAAAATAGACTGTCATTCACAGAACAACCCTAGCCAACAGAAGCGAGTTGTGCCCAGACTTAACCGCCCCACACCACACTCTCACGGTACACACAAAAGCAGTGATGCCGCCGGCTGGCAGGATAATGCTCTGACATGGCAGGCAAGCAGTAAATCATGCAAAGTGTTGTCATGTTCCCCTCTGGCACATTCATAGGGCTACCTGTCCAAGTTCACCAGCCTGATGACAACAGAATATATGTATATGTTACACAGAAGATGTTACATAGAAGATGTATATAATAGAATACATACAAAATACGTTGTTTAGATTTGTACAAAAAATAGTTCTTAGTGATTCAATGATAAGAATTTAAAAAGAAAGCTTCTAAAATACACACCATAGAGGGGAGCATGTCTTTTAAAGCATGTGTACTGGGAAAGACATGCAAGTCATATGATATGTATTAAGACAGTACAATTGAAGTCAAGTTATGAACACCTGAATACCCAAGTGTGAGGTTATTTAAATCTTTTAATGCTACTATAACTACTGTACTGTGTGGAAATAAGACGCGATATCTGCTGTGAAAGTGATCAAGTTGATCAGATAAGCATGTAATAGACATACAATTAGCATAAAATTGATCTTATGCTTGCTTTGAACCTGTAACCTATTTGTAGCTTTGTCCAGTGAAAAGTATTGAATTCAGATACAGTACATAGGTCACATGTTTGTATCTTTTTATCCTTGTGTGACTGTAAGGAGGGTGGATATTTGTGTTTGGGGAGTAGGGAGAGTAGGCCAGGACAGAGTATGGGTGTTGAAGTCAGGCTGGAGGGGTGGAGGTGGTGTGGAACTATTGAAGCAGGGGACTGCTTAGGCAACTGGATGCTTGAACTACTGCAGCATGAATGGCTGTTTTCTCGGCCCAGCTGAAATAAAAAGTTAATCTACTGCTATATGTGATGAGGCAGCATTTAATGACTACTAATTCTAGATTGTGCCTTACAAACAAAAAATAATGTAAAAATTATGGTTATTAAAATAAACACTTTATATGCCCTGTCCGCAAATTCAGCAGATTCATCAAACTGAACTGTCTAAATATTTCAGCTGCATCATGACACCATGATAAGAAAATTTCCATGCGAATGTCTCTAAAATACATGCATTTAAAATAGATCTTAGCCATGATGGTGTAGTATGCATATCCTCCACATTTACTGGCCCTCTTATTTTGGACTACGCTTTATTGTTTTTGCGTAATGGCAGTTCTTAGCATGCGGAAGTGTTGTCACAGAGTGACGGGCATGCACTGGGCAGCTCTTACCCTCATGCCCTCAAACCGGGACAAAGCTCTCAGGGGCCTGAGGGCCCTTAAAGTCCTCAGGGACTTAATGGGGCCCAAGTCTGAGTACCCCAGCGCATTAGCTATAAGGCTGACTATAGACACCTACACAGAGAGAGAGAGGGAGGGAAGGAAAGAAAGAGAGAGAGAAAGAGAGGGCCAAAGTGTTAGAGTCAAGGAAGACGTCAGGGGGAGAGAGAGAGCCAGAGAGAGAGAGAGAGAGAGAGAGAGAGAGAGAGAGAGAGAGAAAGAGGAGACCCTACGTTGATATTAAGCTGGAGAGTTAGAGACATAACAGATATATGCATACATAGATAAGGGTGTGTTTATATATGTATGTATATATGTGTATATAAACACACAAAAAGAGACAAAGTAAGGTTAAACGTGGGGGTCATTTAGTCAGAAGTGTTATAAGGATGGTGGATGCCCCCAAGCTTTATCCTTTTTTTTTCTTTTTAAGTCTTAATTTGTGATTTGTTTTGTTATTGCAGGCAGACGAAGCTTGGAAAGCAGCTTAACAGCAAACCTGGAAGGAAACGAGTGGTTGAGATACTGGGAGAGAAAAGAAAGACCAGACAAAGAGAAGGTGGAGGAGGGAAACGTTAAGAGAAGAGGTATAGAGGTGTGCACGAACGTTACAAGCACATCCACTGTACTCTGAACAGACGAAATACACACAATACATACAAACACCCATCGCATACAATACACGTGACACTAGTAGAGAGTCATTAGGGTGGGAGGGCGGTTTTGGGAGAGCAAGGAGGCAGAGAGAGAGAGGAGCTCCTGTCGGAGAGAGAGTCCTAACAGTGACCTTACCCTGGCCCCTCACTCCCTGGCCCTCAGTGCCTCTGGATCCATCAGCGCTAAAGAAAGACAAGGTTACAGTCACCTGTCAGAGACATAAATGATCACTCTGCACACAAGCCTTCACACATGTAAACACACACACACACAAACTTCGCTCCTTTTAGTTCATTCATGAACAAAATCAACTTACCATCTGTCTCATTAACATAATCAGATGCAATACAAGATCTGCATACTGTATAAGTCTTGCACAAGCACTGAAAAGCACTATGTATAACCTGTTCTGTAAAAGTAAATCACACGTTTTAAAATTTTTTTTAAAATTGATGTGCATGACATCTTTGCTGGTTTGTGTTAATGTATATAAAAAAGAAATTATTAAAAGTGTAACAATTTCATTACAGTATGTGTATAGAAATGTTAAATTATGGCCAATAAACTCCTTGTACTCTTACGAGCCTCTCTCATTTGACAGTCTTTGTGCAAATCACTGTCAGTGATCAAAACTAGGACAGAGGGTACATCCTGTCTGGGTTTGATATTTGGTATTGTTTATCACTCAGGTGAACTGTTAGTTTCGTATATGGACATAAGTAAAATGTATATTTTTCAAACTGAATATATAGTTATTATATTTCTGTAGAATCATGACATGTTTAACAATATTAAGTAATTTCAAACCAATAAAGGAATCCTTTCTAGACTAGATTATTTATTATTAATGGTATTTAACAGGCGCTTTTATCCAAAGCAACTTCCATTCCCTAACTATAGGGGGCAGTCTCCCTGGAGCAATCTGAAGGTTATGCTGAAGGTAGAATTCAAACTCATGACCTCTTGGTCCAGAGTTAACCCACTAGACCACCCCCACCCCATAGACCACCACCACCCCATGCTAGATGCTAGATGTGACACGCAAAGTACAATCATTTATATAGTGCTCTCTGAATTTCTCATAGTGTCTTCATAGACAGGCCATTCATCCTTCTGATCAAATGTTTAAGATACATGGAGAAAACAGGCTGTTTGACCAAGGATGGGCCCTTTCTAGAACAAAAATCCTGACGTGGTGTTCACTCAGCATCTTTCATTTATCAGATGCTTTTATCCAAGGCGACTTCCATTCCGTAACTACAGGGGACAGTCTCCCTGGAGCAACTTGGGGTTAAGTGTCTTACTCATGAACACAGTGGCGGTGCGCTGAGTAGAAACCCATGACCTCTTGGTCCAGAGGCAAGTTTCCTAACCTGTAGACCACCACCCAGAATCAGTGTATAACACACAGGAAGAGACTGGCATAACAGTAGATGCAGAATGATGTAAAATCAAACATGTCTGCTGATTTTATTATTTTGAACGCATTTTCTGTCTTTTCAGTGCAAACTGTGCAAGCAAGTATATGAAATAAGGATTGACCACATCTAAATCTACAGGGTGCAGCACCTGATAATCCACACTTTAAATAACTGACATTTTGAATATCATTTACTGCCAAAACTCAGTCACTGGTGTCATATAGTTTGATTATAGCTCTTAATGAACTATTGTTGACTTTCAGTGGGATCACATTACTTGGACTTGTTAGTGTGTAAAAATGAAATTTACTTAGGACTTTGTTCAAAAATGTACCAAAAGGGCTTTTAAATCTACAAACTGAAAGTATGTCAATAATCGTTATAAAACTTTAAGAAATCATTGTTTTAAGAAACTGGATCTTTAAATAAAACATCATACAACAATGTATTTATTTGACTGTAGAATCCAAACAATACACGAATAGCAGTGATATCAGTGATGACACATGGCAATATATGAAATCCAACATGTTCGTTTAGCTTAACACCACTAAGTAATTTATTAACTCTATAGATTGTTATGCAGAACACAGGAAGATCAGGAAACCCAGTCAGACAACACAAGTGAACTGGCAGGCTGAGGATGAGACTACATTAATTAAAGGAATGGTTTTAATCAAGCCAAAATGCTAACATGTCTAATAACCAGTGTGATAATTGCTGGTTAATCGTAATGGTGCATGGCTCACTTATTTGAGCCAACAGACAGATATATCATTCAAATGAACCATGTTAGCATTATGGTCAAGTTATTCTATAAGGAGTCACAAAGATACTGGTGACCGAAATAAAGAAAATAATACAGCACAGAACAGTTTTTTATATCAACAGAACACATGCAAAATATAAAAAACACAGTTAAAGAAGTTCCAATGCATAGCCAAAGTTACATATATCTATGTCTGAGCAACAGAGGAATCTCAGTGCTAGCATCACAGCAATGATTGGTAAAGTATATCTGACTGAAAAGTGTATATGTACAAGTACACTCGATGATTTTGCACCATAAAAAAGTCAATATTTGTCATCAAAACTTGTATTCTCTTGATGGCCCTAAAGGGTATTATGTTATAGTATGCATGTATATTCAGTATAAAATATATATATATATAAAAACAGACAGCATGTATGATTCAACTAAGCAATAAAATATGTGGCTGAATTTAATCTTAAATATTGAAGAGATAAGCTCTGTTACTCAGGTTTATCTATCATAGTGAGAACCATCAGCTTGCTGGACACCAGCTTAAAGAAAGAGGGACATATAGAGATGAGCAGACACACGCAGACAGTGAGAGAACACCAAAAAGTAAAGAGAGAGGGAGCGATGGATGGAGATACTTACACCCACGATGAAGAAATCCAGCCAGCACCAGGCATTGGTGAAGTATTTGACAAAGCCATAGGCCACCCATTTCAGCAACATCTCTAAGATAAAGATGTAAGTGAAGACTCGATCCGCATATTCAAGAATTATCTGGATGGTTTTCCTCTGTTCAATATACACATCCTCGAATGCCTTGAAATAAAACAGATAAAGGTTTATCACCCAGTTTATTTAGAATATACTAAATGTAGTAATCATCATAAAACAATTGCAAATATTCAGTAAAGGTCTGGTTATATGATATCTGATGCCAACATAATAATATGAGAGTTTTCCAGATGTTGCATCATCTCTGGGATGGCAAACAACGACAAAATAAAAAATTGACAGCAAAACAAATTGCTACATGATTCAAAACATGCCATTCATGTAGATAAATGTTTATATGTTTTCATTTATCTGTCTGAGGGCGTTTGTGGGTGTTTGTGAGAAGAGGCTGAGCTGAAATGTAATCAACCATTTGGCTACGCTCCCTACATTACCACAGAGTGGCACTGCAACCTCACTTATATTAACTCCTCCACAAAGATGTTGAGTTTGGCCACGGTCCCTAAGTGTGGCTGCAAGAGATGCTGCAGAATCCTCTGCATGTGGGGCTTTTTCTACAGCATTTGGCTATAGTCCCTAAGAGCAGCCCAAAGATACTGCAGTCAAGAGGACAGACTGCTGAGCTACACGAGCCAGTACAGTGCACTACAGCAGCAACCATTATTACAGCACACAGCATCTGAGCTCACCTCTGTTACAACACTGTTTTACTGAAAAGCACATGTTTCATAAAACCCATTAGCCGTCCAGTGACTAATATTGAATAAGCAGTTGGGATAAGCTAGTTAACTGCTTTTGCTTCTGTTTAGGCAGACAGCTATCAAACCCTGGTGTTTGTGTGAAGATGTATGTATACATCTGTGTCTCCTCACCAGAGCCCCAGAACTGAGCAGGATCATGAAGATGATGAGGGTCTCAAACCAGTTGTGTTCTACGATGAGGTAGCAGGTTTTTCTCAGGTACCACCAGTATTTGCCCCAGCCCTCAGTGATGGACACGTCACAGCACTTATACCGTGCCACACAAGCTGAAGCACATACATACATATTTTTTTATTATTGCTGCCAAGCTCAAGCACAAACATATTTATAATTGTTTATTGGAGTAATTTCAAGAACTTTTGAAACTTTTGTCATATAATGCTGAATATATAGCAGTACTTAATGCAAAAGTCTACCACTATTGTATGTGCCTTTTTAATCCCAGGCCTAAATCTTTAATGACTCCCTTCTCTCATTACAATACTTCAATACTACAACTAAAACTAAAATACTGTACAATACCACAGGAGTTTTTTCAGATTTCCTGAAATGGCATTCTGAAAAACTATATACTGTCCTTCAGTGCATGCAGTACTTTACAAATGAAAGACCCTCTCATTAATCCCACTATGACTTACCTTCAGTCCAGCATTGCTCTGGATCAAGATATTCCTCCACAACTTCCACAGCAGCAGCCTCCTCATCATCAGGCTTTATGTCTATAGTGCTGCCCTCAGAGGAACTGGTGTCATCAAACTGAGAGAAATACAGAGAGGTTGAGTGAGTGAACGATTGATTGGGGGATATGGACAATTTGGGTCCAATATACTCCACTTCAGAATGCAGATCTGTTTTGAACTTCTTTATTTATAGGTGTTTTAAAGATGTATTGATTGGTTTAGGTCTTGTCGCTAAATCTCCATTTAGGTCTGAGTAAATCTTTCAAACACTTCTTTTTTGGCCATTCCACTGTAGGCACACTTGTGTGCTTTTCATCATGTAGCTACCTCCTCCTAGAAATTCTCTGATATCAAGCAAAATTGCTTTTGAGTGGGGCAGGCCCTGATATAGCAAAGCTCCCTCAGACTCTTTCCCATCACTTGAGCATTGATGTTTTTTTTGCTTGATATTGTATTTGGTTATAGTTTGGTGTGTGCTGTTCAGCTTTCCTGACTCACCTTCTTAACCCTTAGAGTCTACCTTTGAACACTTCCCCTTAGTGGTGAGAAGGTGCATTATATGTTTATTTAACATATTCTGTGTAAATATAAACAGGAAGAGATCAAGGAGCATTATGTGATATACACTGAAATCTGCATTCAGACACTCTAAGAAAACAAAATGATTTATTTGAAACTGTAACAGCATTACTTCATGTATATTACTCCATAGAAAAAGCACTCAAACGACTCTACAAAGCACTAAAAAGTAACTTTCCTAAACCTGTACACATACATAGCAAGTGAAAACCAAACTGTGACTTCAATATTTTATACAGAATTTGATCTAGAAAGACATTTTAAAAACGCTATGTCATTGTTTGCACCTTTGCTCTGAACAACACAGCTAGTTGCGCTTTATTAACATTATGAATGGGTAATGCTCTTTGAAACCCTAGAAACTAGTTAGTATGAACAGCTGCCTTAAAACTACTTGAGCTGTTCCTGAAAAGGTTGGGGGATATTGGGTCTCGCTCTTCTTCTGCAGGAATTTTAGTCATGATTTTCATGAAAGAATGATTAGACACATCTGGCAGATTGCTTATTGAGTTCATGCCAGAGGAAAGCTGCCCATGTCCTCACTGCACTGATTTTATTTACAGTGAAAATTACATGGTCAACTGTCACAGTTATCACATGTATACACTATTTATGTATGGGCAGAGGTGGATGAGATATGTATCCTTACAGAGCCCCTTTAGGTGATGTGTGTCTTCTTTCCACAAAAAAGGCTGCATACAACCTGTTAGGAGATTATAGAATTCTTATATTCTTTTAATTCAATATCAAATATAGTTTCTTATTTCTTGCGGCCTCAACTAAGGGTTCATCTGACATGCCATCATTAGAATTATTATGCTATTATCGCTAATAATCCTCTCAAAAACCCCTCAGTACACACCCTCAGCTACAACAGACATCTTTAACAAACAGTTAGGTTTACAGGAGAAAAAATGAGGTAAAATATGTATAATTTCTCACACACGCACACACACGCACACACACACGCACACACACACACACACACACACACACACACACACACACACACACACACACACAC
>JBBPCW010000106.1:13545939-13556856 GCA_037974425.1 Phenacogrammus interruptus
GTGTGTGTGTGTGTGTGTGTGTGTGTGTGTGTGTGTGTGTGTGTGTGTGTGTGTGTGTGTGTGTGTGTGTGTAAGCCTCACCCAGCATCAGAGCTGTTTCCACACAGCAAAGCATCTAACATGCCTGGCAGGAAGTAGAAGTTGGCTGAAATAGGAAAAGAACAGGTTGGTCAATAACTCCAGTGCATTCGAGTGCTGTATGTCTGGTGTCTTGTTTTGCTGAAAGAAAACAACATCTTCTAAATTCTTGCAAAATGTTCAGACATTTCAGATTCTGGTCAATTCTGATTTTCTGTAAATGAACAAAAATATGTCTATAGGTTCTTTTGATGGTGGTAAGGTGTGTAGACCCAAGAGGAGCTTCCACTCACTATCATTCATGATGTACTCCTCAAAGTCAAAGCCCCTGCTCCCATTGGACAGGTAAGTGACACTATCGTTTTTGAGCGGCCAGTACACACATTTTTGCCGTAGATTGCCCATAAAGAGCTGGAGGCCAATGAGGGCGAAAACACTTAGACAAAAGACAGTCAGAATCATCACATCAGACAGCTTCTTCACTGACTGGATCAAAGCCCCCACAATTGTCTTCAGACCTGAGAGGAGATGAACACACACACAAATACAGCAGTGTTGTATTCATCACATACTTTGTAGTTACTTGGCTTTGCAATAACATGAACACGTACAAAGTATATTACCATACACACTCACATACTTACCTGTGAGGAAACACACACATTTCTACACATACCCTAGACTGATCTGTTCTGATCTCCTATGATAACAAAGCACTCCACAGTTGGGTCGCAGTACTGTTTTGTACATAGTCAAAGGTAACAGATATATGAGCAGACAAAACAAAACGATATATTCTTTACTTTCAGTGATTTAATAACTTTATTTTCGTTAGGTTAAACCAGAGTTTACATTAACTTGAACGATTACTACTTTTAGAGCAACCGAGATTATATATCAACACAGAAGACCTACAGCCACTATCTTATTAATTTTGTTTACTGCGGCTGGCCTGGGTAACAATGAACGGTGCTAAGGGTCAGACTAGCAAAATGCAATAACAGTAATTAACACTAGGGGTGTAAATTGGTGGTATAAAGTATATGCAATGCATGGGGACACCAAACAAAGGGGTGCCAATGTCATGGCTTCAAACTGGAAAATGTGTACTAATAAATTTAAAATATCGCCTGCAGATTTAGCCTTAAACACTATTTTATTACTTGATGAGGGGAAGAATAATTAAAATGTTTTTTGTTTTTTTTTAATAAAATTTGCGATTTCATAATGACAGTGACTCCAGGATCTTTATACAGAGGCTGATAAAAAATGCAGAAAGAGCTACCAAGGATGGAGGTCATACAAATGGGAAGCATGACTGTTTCACCAAATTCAGAAACATCACAGATACAACAAAAAATATTGCATTTTCCTCGCCTCTGTCACCTTATTCACTAGGGTCTCAGACCTGTATTCTGTAAAGCTGTGTGACAACTTGGTTGTCAAAAATGCTATACAATAAAACTGAAATTGAAATAATTATCACCCTACACAAATGCAGCGTGAGAGGCTCATCAAACCCAACTGGAAGTCCAAATATGATTTCATATAGGACATATTAACAGAGGCTAAATGTTATCTTTATTTCTTTGAAGTGTGTAAAATAATATACATTTTGGGAACACAATAACTTAAATAAAAGAACACGGTGGCTTAAATAAAACAGGCCTGCAAATAAAATGTCAGTGGTAGGCTAGTGCATTCCACTTATTTTCTGCAAAATCTCGATAATGAAGACACTAAAAATGTTAAAAATGTTAAAGCAAAAGCAGCTAGTTGTGGGATAATATGGTAGCAACAGTGACAACAGTGCAGATTTACATTACTGTGTTTTATTTATCCTTCCATCTTTATCTTTTCTATTACTTACAGCATGAAGGCATGAAGATATTTTTGATTCACTATTGAGAGACTTTTTTTATTTCCAAAACTAAGAGCATTGGAAGGGAGTGCTGAGCTAGTTTCAGTGTAAAAAAGTATCGGCAGATACAAAAAAGATTGAAAATATTCCTTCCTCGTTACAAATCATCTATCTTTCTCTCTTAGACACACACACACACACACACACACACACACACACACACACACACACACACACACACACACACATATATATATATATAAATACTCCAGTCCCTCCTCATAGATTCTCCACATAAACTGCTTTTGCAACAATTTAATAAAAATGTCCCCCCTCTATGGTTTTAAATACAGTTCTAACCACTTGAAGCGCTGCTGAGATCTATTCCAATCACTGTCTGTACTTACGTGTCCCTATTTAGAGGACGCCTTAAATGAAAGGGATATTGCAGCATTTCTGCTATTCATTCATTGCCCAGAGACAGGAAGTCATCAATATCACTTTGCTACTCTGTGATTAACAGGACATTATACTGAGTCGACAAAATCACAGAAATATCACTGGACTTCCTCAGTCACATGATACCTCCCTCACTGGGAGGGTGAAGGCTAGCATTAGTCATGTGAATTCAGCTACTGCATCTTTTCAAACTGCCGCTAACTCAACATCACTGGACAGCTTAACACTAATAGCAAACTGTGTTACATCAGTTAACAGACAACTGTACTGGCCAGCATCATGCTGAGTGATGGGGTTAGAGAGGGCCATCCTACCCATCCAGAAAGAGCAAGGCCAGTAGTTCTATGTTGGACTTCCAGTTATGAATGGCTGTGGCATTACTGGGGATCAAACTTGCAATCTCCCGATCACAGAGCCAACAGCTGAAAGATCAGCAAGTATTTGAGTCAAATATAAAATCATCATTCATATTCAGCTTTTTTATCAGACTGTTTGATAAAAATCCATAAAGAAACCTTTCTTATTTATTTATTTGTTTGTTTGTTTGTTTGTTTGTTTGTGCTCCTCATTTTTTCAGTGTCTGTGGATCCACTGCATTAAAATAAGAATATTAAGGTTTTGTTTACTACAAAAGTTTTGTCTATAAGGTTTTGCTTTCTATCGCTTCTCTTTTTTTATTTTGTTTCTAACTTGCGGTAGTTAATTGTGAGTCTGGAAGATCAATTAACTACCGCAAACACAGAAAGAATGTCATAGCTTCAGAAGCAATATATAAATATATTAAACTGCATTTGTTTTTTAGGTATCTGCTACAGATACGAAAATCTGGAGATGGTCATAGATCATAAGTAAAAATGAAGCAAAATGACAGGCATCCTTGCTATGTCTGTTTTACTATGTTTGAGACAACTTACTAGTCCCATTGACCTCCATTTACAGGCTGGGTTGGGCTAAAAATTCGGAATGCACGCAAGAAGAAAAAATGCACGCAAGAAGAAAACAAATGGTGTCGAAGGATTGCTGTGACTAAGAATTAAACTAACTGAGCCCTGTGTACCATTTTCAGCATCAGTACAGTGGAGGGCAACATTACATGAAAGTATTTTCTTCTAATTTAAGTGGTACATAAGTACATAAGATAAGAAAAAGAAAAAAGTCTGAAACACCCAACCCAAAAATATCACTGGACTGCCTCTGGCTAAAAATATCAAAGATATCTGAAATTTATCTACTGTCTTGTTTATACCTAAGAAAGTCAATTTTGTCATTTTATCTTTTGGATATTTGTGAATAAAACGCTATTAATTTGAACAAACTCCAATTATTTCTTACTAGTAAGGTAATTATGAGGTCATTACAGTAAGGAAATTACTTCTCCTTCTGTTATAGAGATTCAGATGTTATTTTTGCAGCGTTATTTCAAGTTGTCTACTCGCCCTGTCTGATTTGAGCATAATTTACCTGTAAAGAATTGGCAGACAGGTTACAAAGTACAGCCCAGATTAGGATTAAACAGTAAAAATAGAATGGAACAGATCATACAGGCTGTACAAACACAGTCTTGAAGATGGTTGGCTGCACAATGCTAAAGATGCTTGAGAATTATCTGAGGAAAGTGCTTGTGCAGCGGCATACCCTGCGTTCGTATTCTAACAAAACTCTGGACATGTGTCAGCCTGTACAGTGCAGTTTGCCAAAGAAAAATGGGAAAGAACATTTTTATTTTACAAAGTAATATTCTGTTATACTAAAATATTTAAGGACATAGATTTGGAAGGTGTCCATTTTGTGACTGTTTAGTGAAAAAAGAGCAGGAAAAGATTTTCACCGCATACGACAGAAACGTCCAATTTATGTTCAAAGCTACATTCTGTCATTCTGACATTTCCTAACAATACAAAGATATTTGTTTCAATAATTATCCTCTGGTATAAATAAAAATATGTGCTCAAATAAGCTATGATTAAAAAAGTCAAAATGACTTTTACTGCCATTTGTATAATTCCGAAATGAAAAATTCATCTTTTTAAATTCTAACAATTACAAGCCAGTAACATCTGAGCAATAATTATCATTTTGTGTGGAGACCATGAGAAGACACTGTAAACATACACAATACTGTTTACATTCAATATTTAATACATAGATAACACAGGAAAATAGATAACAGAGCAGCGCCACACGCAGAAAAGCAGAGAGCCAACACAGAGAGAGGAAGAGAAGAGGAGGACAGGCAAAGGGAGGAAAGGTTGCATGCAGGTCATTTAAACGCCAAGGCTGAAGGCAGCAACATCATCATCATCTCATCATCATGGTGAAAATGCCTTTTAACCAATCATTCATATCCAGAGAGCTCTTTACATCGGCCTTCCCAAGATAATGTCTTGTTGTCTGAAAGACACCAGCTGAATGAACAGCTCCAGTGCAAAAAATGTGGAGCCTCCAGATTAGGTCTAGTACGTTTAGCTAGCTCAGTAGGCAGTGTATGTGTGTCCACATGGATGAAAATTAAACCTACATCTGCAAAAAAAAGTCTCTGTATTTTTCTCTCACACACACAAGCCCACACTGCAAATTTCTCCAAAGTAAACCTGATATTCTGATATCTCTCTCTTTTACTTTCCAAGTTCTTTAAAAGGAGAAAAATAAAGGATTTAAAAACGTCATTTTGGCAAAGAATCATCAAAGTAAAGGATGCAGAAATCCGAAGAAAGCCAGTCGTAGAAAAAACCCAAAAACAATAAAAGAAAGACAAACTAAAAAGCAGGTGTCTCAGAAAGCATCATGCAGCAGAAATGTGTCAAACTAGGCTTGGCAGTCTTGGTAAGTGAACTACATTACCCATAAACATTTGGTACTGGCCTATGTCATCTGCTCCATTTGGAGCCCTGACAACTTTAGAACTTCCAAAAGTATGAAAGTTCAGACAATGTCATGAAACGCACATACAAATGTAGTTATGCCATGATGGTTTCATTTAGTTGAGTTTTGTGTTGCTTTAATGAAACTGCATTTCACTAAAACTCAACACAGAAGACACACTTGAAGTCTGATCCGTAATAATAATAATAATAATAATAATAATAATAATAATAATAACACTAACAACAAAAACAACAATAATAATAATAATACAATGATAATTATTATAATATTATAATAATAATAATTATTATTATTATTATTATTATTACCATCAGAAAAAATCTTTACAATCAGTACTTCTAACTACAACCGTTTGTATATACAAACACACACAACACAACACAAATGTGTGTGTTTGTGAGTGTGCGTGTGTGTGTGTGTGTGTGTGTATGTGTGCGTGTGTGTGTGTGTGTGTGTGTGTGTGTGTTTCTTCTGCTACATTGGACGAAGTACATTGAGCTGACTATTTGACTTCAGTGGTCTAAAGGCAGACTGCAAAGCCTATCAAAAATGTATTGCCACCATTTTTGATTGTTTCAGTTAAAAAAATCACAAAAAAAAAACCCAAACAGAAATATAAACAAAAATTAAGGTAACGTTTCTGAAGCATCCTCTTTTGAAAAATTTGACAAGTACAAAATGAAGAATATCAAAACCATTAATAAGAAGGGTAATAATGGTTATAATAGTAATCAAGAATAACTGTTTGCGTCAGCGTGGGAAGCAGCTCAGCCTTCGTGTTTAAACGCATTCTCACCTGGTATGACAGAAATAGTTTTGAGAGCTCGTAGAACCCTGAAGGTTCTCAGGGCTGACACATTCCCCAGGTCCACAAACTCTGTTACATATCTGCAACAAGGGAGGATCACACACAAAACAAACACTATGACACAACACACACACACACACACACACTTACACAAGACGACAACACGCACGACACACCACTACCACCAGCACCACTGAACTAGGAGGAAGACATCACGGACAGCCTGTCCAACGAAAGGAGAAAGAAACGAACGGAGAGGAAAGAAAGGACAGAGGAGGAAGGAGAGACAGCGAGCGGCGCCCTCTGTTGGCCCTGAGGCCTGCTGGACTCTTACCTGGGATCACAGCAACAGTTTTCAAAGCCCTCAGCACCCTGAATGTGCGTAGAGCTGACACATTGCCTAGGTTTACAAACTCTGTTATATACCTGCAGAACGGATCGCAACAGTTACCAGTTAGAGAGAGGGAGAGAGAGGAAGAGAGAGAGAGAGAGAGAGCAAGAGAGAGAGAGAGCAAGAGAGAGAGATGCTGAAGAAAGACAGAAAGAGAAATAAAGAGAAGAAAGATGGAAGGAGGGAGAAAGCATTGTGGGAAAGATGATATATAAACACATCAAATTTGCTTTTTCATGTACAACAGTGGTTCCCAAAGTTTGCATTACTTTATTCAGCTTTACTCATTTACCTAAACATGAACAAAGTCTGTCATCACATTTTAAGCCTGAAAGGCTGAATGACGGACATAAATTATGGCAAGATGCACTCATGTGTGCAAGAAAAAAGGGGGATGCAGCAAATAAAAGTTTAGGAACCATTGTTAAAACATACCTTAAAATCAACTATGCACATTCAAAATACAGTCATTTCACTTAAGGAAGACGTATATTTAATTGTCATTAGAGCACACTGAAAAAAAACTGAAATGTCATGTCTGCCTCAATAGGAGGAGACCCAAATAAGACAACATATTTCTGATTACTGATGTTTAAACAAAATATTTTATAACTTTTTAAATTATAAACTTATTTATAACAATTATTTATAAATCATATTACAGTATCTCACATATGAAGCATGGACTACATGATTTCTTTGATTTCTTTGATGTTGTAATAATTAAATAATTACAAACATTGAAAAATTTACAAAAAGACTTGATAATTAAATGTCTGTGTAATGACGGGTAAAAAGAGAAGAGCAAATAAACACTCCCACCTGCGAGGGATGGGACAGAAATAAAACACACACACACACACACAAACACACACACAAAACCACACGCATAGGCAAACAAACACACATCCTCCTGTGTGCAAAAGAAGACCTCAGGGCCAATACGTCCAGTAACCTGTGCAGAGGTCATAGTGTCAGTGTTGATTTTTGTATTGTATTTCAGGCTGCACAAAGCCTCCACAAAGACACTGTGCTCATGTGTCCTTCATCTACTCCATCTGCAGGCTCCCTCACTGCCACCAGCCTGGGACACATATGTAACGTTTTATTACATGCCAACATCACTTGAGATTAACCCAAAGGTTAGTGACACACTAAAAAGTATCACATACACTGTGATATGGCTACAAAGCTGATGGTGCAATTTAGTTTTCAATGTGATTTTGATTGTTTTTTCAGGTATCATATTTTGTACATTATAACATTATTTTATTGTTAAGCTAAAAGGGGAATAAAACCAGTAGCTATTGTTAACATGCCTCATTGCAGAGATTTTATTAAACAGATCAAATTCTAAAGGGGCCTGAATCAGTCTGGAGTAATACTGCACCAAGCGGATGTGTTCCTAGCGATACATATATATAGTTCATACATTATATTTAATGATTAAATGTTTTACTTTCAGTTAGCTTTCTTGTGTCAAAATTTCCTATAGTACAATTTCCTAGCGAATTTGTATATGTTTATACCTGCATACAATAAAAAAAACAAACGCTTGTTTACAAGACAGTTCTCAGGATACCCCCACACAGTTCACACTCTTGCTCAATCCCAGTTTACAGATACAGAGATAATACAGAGATGCAGCAAAATTGTGAACTATCTAGAGCAGGGGTCACCAACCTTTTCGAAACTGAGAGCTAAAGGGCTACCATTTTGATACACTATAACAGACTTTACCTAAACTTGTCTAAACATCATTTATGATAAACCTGTTTTAAATGCTTTTTTTTAGATATTGTTGTTTTCAAATCTAGTTTCTAACTGACATTTAAACATCTGAAAATCCCTCAGAGGTGAACATTGCACACAGGAGTACTTCTTTGTTAATGTGCCGTATTCAGTGTGTGTCAGGTTGCTGAAAAGTCAGCCTGGTGTATGATGTAGTCAACCGGGACTTACGCCATAGAGATGACCATGAAGTCCAGCCAGTTCCAGGGATCTCTGAGAAACGTGAAGCCATCTATACAAAAACCTCGAGCCACAATCTTTGTGAGTGACTCGAAGGTGTAGATCCCTGTGAAAGTGTATCTGGAGAAGAGGGAGAGTGTGAATTTGTATATATGCACTAGTGTTTTTTTAACACAAATCTGAGATAAACCAGAATAAAACTGAATAGAACAGAACTCAATGAAACGGAGCAGAATGGAATAGAATAGAATAGAACAGCACAGGACAGGACAGAATTAAACTAAAAAAGAATAGAACAGAACAGAACAGAACAGAACAGAACAGAACAGAACAGAACAGAACAGGACAGAACAGAACAGGACAGAATTAAACTAAAAAAAGAATAGAACAGAACAGAAGAGAACAGCACAGAACAGGACAGAATTAAACTAAAAAAGAATAGAACAGAACAGAACAGGACAGAACAGAACAGGACAGAATTAAACTAAAAAAGAACAGAACAGAACAGAACAGAACAGAACAGAACAGAACAGAACAGAACAGAACAGAACAGAACAGGACAGAACAGAACAGGACAGAATTAAACTAAAAAAAAGAATAGAACAGAACAGAACAAACTGTATTTAATTAGATCAGAACAGGACAGAATACTCACTCTACTTGTTTGGACCATTCTGGGGGATTGCTGAATGTCATGAACACGCAGTTGGTCAAAATTGTACACATAATGATCATGCTGAAAACTGTGGGAACTTGAGTTAAGGAAAGCATGGACTTCAGCATCCAGCACTACTTACTGTTATGTAATACATTAATATACAGAATATACAGGTAAATACAGAATACCTGAATAGTCAAGGTATACGCAGCTGTCTGCTGTCATTAACAGACAACTACACCCTGATACAGCACTAAATAAACTGTCATTACTGCAGCAATTTCTAAGGTCAGAGGACAAGTGGAAAGGAAGCATACACTAAAGGCATTGATTGGTGTTTTTCCCAGGAGCCATCAGTACATGAAATGGGCACACTTACTGCCACATCTCTGAAAGACATCCTGGAAGCACACTGTGCTGTCCAAAGCCTAAACTAAACGTAATTCTTGGTCAAATTAACTACTGACAGACGTGAACGTTAGTAATTATATATATTTGGGAAATTATCTAACATCGTATATGCATATATAATCTGAAATGTACATCCTTTATATGACATTGCATAAAGTGAATTCAGAGCAGGTATCAGCAGTATGACTGGGTGTAAAAAAGACATCCTCTACAACAAGCACGACACAGCAAAAAAAAAAGGCATGTTGTGCAGAGCACTAAAAAGGATATGAATGTATCAAAATTTTAATAGCTATTCGCCTGAACAGGCTAAAAGGGCTAATGATATACAAGGAGGGCGTGGCACTGAAACGGAAGATTGTTTTCCCTTTGTTTAGCACTATAAAGGTCTGGGAGAAGACAGAGAGAGAGAGAGAAAGAGAGAGAGAGAGAGAGAGAGAGAGAGAGAGGGGGAGAGAGAGAGGGGGAGAGAGAGGGAGAAAGAGAATTATTGGAATGCACAGCAGTACTATAGAAGAGAATGTAAACTGTCCACAGTCTGTGACATTTAGAAAGAATCAGCATTTATAAAATATTTCACTGCATACATTTAATTAAAAGCTATTCTTTCCTTATACAAAATAAATAACTTGGTTGAGGCAAAGTTTAAATAATGTCTCAATTCTGCCCTTGAATACTGTTTTTTCAATATTACAAACAAGGGCAAAGATTACAGAAACATTACAATCTTTGATGAGGTTCCCTCAGAAAACAAATGACAGTAAGAAAAGGCTATGTGAAGAGAGAAATTGTAATGGAAGAAGCAACATTTCAAAATGTCTGGTGGATAATTGTTTTTCTGTTCTTTGAGGCCCACATCAAGGTCATTTGCGGCAAGCCCCTTGACCAGATGTTAACACTCCAAGATGTTGGAGTGTTCCTCGTGTTAATAACTGTAAGAGAGCCGCAGTGAGCTCTGGAAAAGAGACATGCCACTTACTGGAACTCAGACAGTAACACTAACGTTAACGCTAACCGCTAACATCACCATCCATCAGGAGCAGGAAATGCTGACTCCAGAGAGGGAGAGAGGGGGAGAGAGAGAGAGAGAGAGAGAGAGAGAGAGAGAGAGAGAGAGAGAACGAGAGAGCACTGCAGTGTTCCCTTGAGTCTATGTATTTCCACCTACTGTAGAAAAAAATCACTTGGACCACATCCTCGCCTCTACTGTTCCTCACTGGAACCTGAAATTAAGCTTCACTGCATAACACACACAACATGAGGAACAGCGGAGGTGAGAAAGTGGCATACACATAGCCGGCTAACATGCAGCACATTTTTCTCTATACGCATACACACACACACACACACACACACACACACACACACACACACACACACACACACACACAAAC
>JBBPCW010000106.1:13559072-13570399 GCA_037974425.1 Phenacogrammus interruptus
TGTGTGTGTGTGTGTGTGTGTGTGTGTGTGTGTGTGTGTGTGTGTGTGTGTGTGTGTGTGTGTGTGTGTATCATACTTATTTGCTGAGTTCACCCTGCAGTCAGTAAGTACTCATATTCTATTACACATCTCCACACCAAGCTGCAGACTGGACCCCAGTCACCTCTGAGATCATACAGCAGGACAAACACACACACACACACACACACACACACACACACACACACACACACACACACACACACAGCGAGTATTCATTCATGATCTTCCTGCTCCTCATTTTAGGTGTTGGAGATTATGTTAACAATAGCTGTATGGTATATCATGAGTTTATCAGGACCACTGGTCTATAATCAGTTAATTACAGCATTAGGACCAATCGTGATATCACTAATTAACCATCTAAAATTTTAAAGGTTTTATTGTGTTCTGTGAGCATCTTGAAAGCATCACACTTCCGGTACCATTTCTGTGGGGGATGGGGGTGTTGATGAAACAAGGTATTCATAAATAACCGAAAAGTAAGTTATTTTGTCAAAAGACATGTCGTAGTCACTAAATACACAGTTCTAATAATGCTCTCTTCGTAACATTTTCAATGACGCAGTGCTCCGTGTTCTTTTAAAGCTGACAATATCAAGATGCTCAGAAAACCCTCATATGTAACTAATCATAATAACGGTGAATATCAGCATATTGCCCACCTGGCTGAAAATAGTTTTTGCTTGGTTCTTGGTATTTGTTTTAAAATAAAAAACATTTTTAATATTTCTTTTAAATATTGGTACTACAGTCTGTAGTGGTACTACAGTCTGTTCCAAAATGTCAAAAATGCATATTGTGACATGTCTTGTATCTTGAAGTGTTGTGATATTACATTTTTGTCTCATCATTCACCACTATTTTATAGCCAACTGAATAAAGACTTTCAAAAGCAGCTATTGCAACAAAAAATCCAAATAGCACTGGATTTGGGAGCACGACACTGATCGTGCAATATTAAAATGCTTATAAATACGAAATATTGGAAGAGTAAACAAAATTTTATTAGTGTGTAACGACATAAGAACGTCCCTTCCTTATGATACAGCACTTTAGGACATGTCTCCTGATGATTTCGATATTTTTGTTATGATAATAAAGGAAGTTCACAGACAGATGCTTCTAGATGCAGCCCTCAGCTCATGCTTAGGCTTACAGCGATTCACAAACACTTATAAGGATTTATGAATCCCTTATCAGTCAGCTATGGTTTGCTTGCCCTATAAGCGTATTATTCAGTCCTGAAACAGATCCTCTTGTCCTTAGCTTTAAGCGAATCCTTCCTCCTCCAAGCTTACATATACTATTCAGCTCTGCTGTAGACTTATGATTCACAAAACAACTGCCCTAATGTGCAGAGGGATAAGCTAAGCTTCTCATTAGCACAGCAAAGCCTGAAGTTAAGACTATGAGAGACATCAGGTAAATGCTCCAGTGCATTTCTTTACATACCACACACCAACATACAAACATCATCCCACCACAAAGAGAGACAGAAACACTCCAGCATTTCCACAACATACAAAATTTCCCATTTAATCTAGTTACTAACAAAGTTATAATGAGAAAGTATAACTTTAATAATCTAGTGAGTGTTTGAAACTTTAGTTGAGACTTACAACCAGAATTTATCTTTACTGACTACTGCTAGTGGCACTCCACTGAAAACACCTGGCAATAGAGAGTTAATAAGAAAAAAGGATTGTAGCTCTACGGATAATGGTATTCATTGTGATATGAAACCAATTTTATCCCACCAACTAATTATGTCTCTACTGTTACATGATGCTACAAACCCCCATGATGCTACAAACTAGGGCTGCACGATATTAGGTAAACATGTGATAATCTTGTTGAATGTTGCGATGGCGATATCACATGCAATTAGTAAGTAAAAACTTAGCCTTTATAGTGTTAATGTTTTTCTACTTTGGATTTGCTGGTAACATAGACTCCAGGCACTGACTAGTCTATGCATAAAAAAATGAAACGCAATATTTCCAATCCAACATGTTTTTAAGAATTTACTTAAACAGAGCATTTTAATGCCTCGCATGAAACATTTGCACCATTGAACAGAAGATGAAGAAAACTGCTTAGTGATTTCTTTGCCCTCCTCTCGGTGGCACTGGTTGAAGCGCTTTGGATGATGGGCGACGTTTGGAGGGGGGGCGCAGAAAACAGACTCCGAAAACGGCTGTTATTTATTTATTTTTAACGGAGCATAAGCTCTCGCAGCACTCGCGACACCAGAGCCAGTGTCCTGAATATCAAGCTTCTGAGTTTTGGCTTCTTTCTCTATTTAAGCGATTGGTTTTCTCCACTGTTTTCTGACCTGTTTTAGCTACTATTAGTGAATGAGACCCTTCATGACACACTACTGACTTCCAATCTTAGAACTTCCGTTCTATTCCGATTTCTTTTTAAAAATGTAAAATACACTACTACTAGCCTATTATTGTGCCCTATTATTACTATTATTGTTATTATTATTATTATTATTACTATAATTGGATGCGCCAGGCAACAAGAAGCCCTTTTGCTAATCTCGTCTTTGTTTTGGGACGTTAAAAGTCTTTGAGACTGATGTGGCATTGCATGCTGGGGAATTATTTTCTCTTACTATGAAGTTTGGCATCTTAAACAAGCCTCGAGAAACAGCTCACAGCCAGTAGGCTACTCCGCAGCCGTCAATGTTTAAGAGAACTGCCTAAACCATACTGTTTATTTTTATTTTTAGGAAAAATAATTAAATCGTAATTAAACCAAAGATAAAGACAGCCTTTCCAGAAATTTGTCTGCTGAAGCTTGTTCAGCTCCACCCCTCGTTCCCCATTTTTGTTCTTCGGAACTGCATCAATCTCATTATTAATCTTTAGTGCCCTCGGTTGACGGAAATCCGTCATAGCGATGGAGAACTTTAATCCATGCAGATGCCTGTGTTGGCTGAGTGATGACTGAATTGGGACGATCATCACTGAGAGGGAGCAAACAGCTGTACCACACTTGGGCCCCTAAAATAAAAGCATTATGTTAAAGTGTACATGGGAGACTTTTGTAACTACAGTGTACATCTGAGTACATCTGAGCACATCACTAGTATTTTTGATCTTCAGATGTCACTGAAGATACCCGACGAGTTGTAAGAGAAAGGTGCTCTGTGAAGAAACATTAGACAACAAATTCCAATTAGAACACTGTATGGAAAATTGTACTTTTGAAATGACCTTTGGTTCTCACATCTTTTGTGGAAACCACTATTGATGATCTGAGTCTACCTACACTACAAGTCAAATGTTTTTGCACACATTTAGATTTTCTACATTTGCATGTTATTCACATAATATTTACTAGACATACACACTATTCTTTGCTGATTTTGTTTGTTTGGGTACCTTTATTAGCCAGATGTGTCATATTTTACTCATGTCTACTGACCTATTAATGCCACCTAATATAAATATGTTTCTAAAGTAGAGCACCAGACAATTGTTAGATATTGGGATGAAACAGTTAAAAGTTAAAGGACAGAATTTAACTATGCATTACCACAATAGGATGTCAAAAAAGCACTGTTACTGTTACTTGTTCTGACATACTTTCATTGGTAGTTGTTCACTCAACAACTTTCCAATGTTTAAAAAGAATACAAATCTGCATGGCTACACACATTTTTGACATTGGTCAAAACTCAGCTGCACTGTTTTTCAGGATGCAGATTTGACACACTTTCCATAAGCACATCATGTAGTTATTCGCATTTAAATATAATTTGTGTTTTTGTGAACAATTTATGTAGTACATAACCAGTGCTCTGTAGAATCAAAAAAGTTTACAAAATAGAAAATCAAAAAACTCTTCATGAAAGTCTAATCTGTAACGATACACATCCATATCAGTATCTCAAAAAGCTTTTGAAATCTCTTGCATTCCACCTCTTGGTGCATTAAATACCCACACAGACACTCAATGAGTCTGTTGGTCCCAACAGAGCAAAACTCACCATTTCTTTCATGACAGAGGCCCTGTTCACACCTGGCATTTAAATGTACATCTGTTTACACGTGGCCTTAGAATGCAGCTTCACATGCCTGTTTACAAAGACCATATGTGTTGATGTTTTTAAATCGAGGGAGGCAGCAATGTACTTCTCATGCCTAGTCTGCAGGAACTTAAAAGTAAAAGACAAAATCAAACAATACTTGAATTTTGTAGCTGAAGCTGTAGTATGCAGGTCTTTATAGTGGCCCAGGACATATTAGTGTACACACTAGACGACAACCGATATGGTTTCTATGGTTTCTATGGATGATGCCGATATTTAGAAACCAGGGTCAACCATAGGCCAATATGTGATGCAGATTTTTAATTTTTTTTATATTTAGTCATTAATAATAATAATAATAATAATAATAATAATAATAATAATAATAATATTTCTTGACAGACTCAGTTTTGTGCCAAATGTTCATAATCTAATGATTAACTTCACATTCTGCTACAAGGACTACACAAGTCACTAGTGATTACACTGTGAAAGCCTGACCAAGGCAGGTTTAACGAGCGAAAGACTATCATTTATAAATGGCATTGACAGCATCAGTCGTTGTTAAGTGTAACCACACATTTAAGCATTTAGTTTTCTTCAACATCATCCTGAGCAACTGTGTCTATAAGCACGATGCTTCACTAGTGGTAAGTTAACTGGAGGCTAATTCACTAGTGGTAAGATAACTGAAGGCTACTTTGCAAGTGGTATGCTAACTGGAGACTAATTTGTACCTCAAAGTTGGTGTGACGTGATACAGTAATCCCCCAGTTTTATGCGGATCGGGAGTCACTGATTCTGTCACACGTCGATTTTTTGGGGGGAACGGAACTCATAATTTTACACAGAAATCCCCGTAACAACGTGAAAAATTTTGCTTTTTTGTGGCAATAAATATATTATTTTGAGATGTTTTCACACAAGGGGACTCAGGGCAGTCTGTAGCCGACCTGGAAGCACTTTTTTCAAATTCCACACCAGGGTTGAGCCCTCAGGACAAGCCCTTACTTGTATTTTTAGCCCAAGTAGATCAGGGGTTATTCCCCAAAAAACGTTCACCTCGCCGCGGTGTCCCAGCAAGAGGGCAGGCTAACCCTCTGAGTTGCATGTCTCGCAGGGAATTTAAATTAAAAGAGGCAACTACGGGTTTATGGGTAATGCATTAAACTGAGTTTAAAATAAAATTACAATGCTCTAGGAGCATATGTGGGGGTATATTTAGGGTTTACACTATAAAAATAAGCATTTTGTGCATTTTTTTAACCAAAACACAACAACACGTTTTTTGACTATACGCAGGTGCTCTTGGAATGTAACCCCCGCTAAAGGCGAGGGATTATTGTAATGTGTATTGATATTGTATACAAACCTAAAAAAACACAATGCCAGGTGTGATCATGTCCATACTCACGACAGCTGCTTATTAGCTTGAAGATCTTACTATCCAGTATCTTTTCATGTTGTTTGATTCTTTATAACCTATCTCGCTGGCCATCAGCCCTCTAGGACCTGAAAGCTGCTTTTTGGTCACTTTGCAGCAGGCATTATGCAGTAAATCCCCCTCCACCTGTGGGGGGTGGGAGAGAGAGGGATTGTGTCAGGGCAAGCAGACACTAAAAACTAACTCACTTTCTTGTTCAAATAGAATGGGTCCAAGTCCTCCAGAGGCACTGCCACCATCTCTGAAGGGACATCCCCATAGATGAAGGGCAGACTCTTCCCCGCCTCCAGATCGCTGCTGGGCTTAGGGCCACTGTCGGGATCCTCATCACGGTGACTGCTGTCTGATCGGGACTTGACAGGCTTCTTCTTTTTCTCCTCGGCAATGCGCTTCTCAATGTTAGCCAAACTCTCCGGGGTGAACCTCTTGAAACTGTCGGGGCCTGGGGGTGCGAGCATCGGCGCAGCCATATTGTCATCCTGCAGCAGAGCCCTCTTTATTTAGAAGCCATCCAGGACAGCGAGCTCTGAGGGTTGGGTCGGGGTAGAAGAGACAGAGAAAACAAGGGGGAAAAGGACACTGTTATCTATTATTGCTAACGGTTAAATTTGCAACAAAAAAAAAGAAAAAGTAACTTGAAAAATTTACATGCAACAGAGAACTCATTTGTGCCTATATCTGTACATGGCTCAAGCCTCTCAGATCTACATTAAAGCCTTTAGTATCTGGATACATTTGTGTTTTCCTGATCAGGTATATCTCCCCAGATTCAGGACAGCTACAGAAAACAAACCATTCTCACATACCCATCGTCTCTAAAAAATCAAATTGCGCTTAAATCACTCTGTACATCACCAAACCTATGTCTAAATACAAAATAACAAAGAAAACGCACCAAAAAGCAGCCCTAATACCTTTAATTTCACAAAGAACATCTGTGATTCTTTCATACACAGCAATGCTCTAAAAACGACATGGAACTATATAGTAATAAAAATCCAAACAAATTAAAATCTACAAACAAATCACTATATCATGGCTGATCTACTATGAGAAATATGTATATGTACTACTTTACTACTTAAGAAAGAAATGAGACTTCATTTGGGAGTTAGTAGCATGTCAGAAACACCTTAACATATAAATCTGCATATTCGAACAAATGTGCACACTTTTGTCATACATAAGTCACAAACTTTATTATACTTTAGAACTACCTATTAATCTTACTCTCAAAGCCCCACCCCCAATACCTTTCTGTCTCATGCGCACACATACACTTTCATTATATCCATTAAGAAGTGGATGACCAAGCAGAATGATACCCAGCTCACCCAGTGTGTGTGCGTGTGTGTGTGTGTGTGTGAGAGAGAGAGAGAGAGAGAGAGAGAGAGAGAGTGTGTGTGTGTGTGTGAGAGTGAGAGAGAGAGAGAGAGAGAGTGTGTGTGTGTGTGTTTGTGTGAGAGAGAGAGAGAGAAACAGAGAGAGACAGAGACAGAGAGAGAGACACAGAGAGAGAGACACAGAGAGAGAGAGAGACAGAGAGAGAGAGATGGAGAGAGAAAGAGACATAAAGAACAGGAGAATACATCAGTGGGTCACAATTACACTGCTGATGGAATCTTGATATAAACATATTATCACACTTGCCTTGATTTGTTACCTTAAAATAAATATTCCAGCAAACTACTTGAGAAACTGACAATTCAGAAGAAATACAGTTTATAATATCCTCAATAATACTTGGTGCTATTGGTGCTATTGCCAGACCACTCAATTGGCCAGCCAAGAAAAGTGATGTCCCCAACTGACTCTACGGTTGACTACCCACTACTAAAGCACGCATGAGCATACATCATGCCGTGTAGGCACCAAGGACAATATGGAATAATATTTTGACACAGGACTACCTACAATTTGGATCAGGATGTCACAAAGCAAATTGTAGCATTGTAGAAAAGTCTTAACATAACTCCATTGTTTAGAAAATCTCCTTAATGAGCCAAGCTGTCTTTTTCATTTTTAAAGTCAAGTGCCTGTTAAAATGTGCCTCTTCTGAAAGCAAGAGTCAGCGTGTTATAGCCCAATGAGTCATGTATTATTATGTCGCCATTTTTCATAAGTATAGCAACAGCAATAAAATACAACAAAAGTGCACTTGCACCACCCCTATGTTGTTTACTCTGTAAAATAAGCCAAAAACAATAAATAATAAATTGACAGAGTGTCAGTCAATATATGAACAAAAATCTGCTGTCTCATTTATAGATTACGCAGCAAATTGTCCTCATTAAAATGTTCCCAAAAGTATCATAAATCCAGTATTGTGAATTCAGTTGTTACACTTCTACTCAGACATGGTATGCATAGAATACACATATATTAGAGAATGGCACAGTAGCTGGGTAGTTTGAGCTGTGAACTGGAGTGTGAATGTGGAAAAGTTAGCAGATTGCAAAGCTTGAAAACCTGATCAAGCAGGAAGAAATTCTCAGTGCTATCAGTGGTCTTTAATATATAAATACGAGTAAACCTTTAAGCACTAGCACAGGAAGAAGAACTCATGATAGTGGTGTAGTGTGGTGGGTAATACCTTTGTCCTAACCCTGCAGCAAATGGGATTCAATTACTGATCTAAGTAAACACACCACACTATCCCATTATGAGTCCTTGGACAAGAATCCCAATGCTACATTTGCCTACACCTGTAATTGTAGGCAAAGTTGATTGCAGGGTATGCCTCTTTGCTTTTTTAATAAGATCTGGATAAATAATGTTATGTATATGATAACAACAGATTTCCTTTCCAGCAAAGTTCCAGTGCTTCAACTAACATAGAACATTTACTGATGCTTTTTGACACTGGAGACATGTCTGCAGGGGTGGATCAAATGCAGGTGAGTGCAGAGAGCTCAGTTTTGTAATGTGGAGAAAGATCAAAGCTATTACTGACTGAGCAAGGAAGTATATAGCATGTGTATACATGTAATCCAATTAAAAATCTGTGGTGGATAAAAGAAAGGTAATGGTTCATGAAGTCTGTCTACAATAGTAATGGGTGTAAAGCTGCTGATGGCCAACAATGTGGGCTGCCCTGGTGTGCAATGCTGCCAGGCTTGTTGGCAGATATGTTGCCAGCCAGGGGCATTATCATACATCTGTAGATCCAGAAAACTGTCTAGTCCAGCTTTTAACAGCGCCATTTGTGCTAAACTAGCACAAACCAACATCCAGTACCTCCCATACTTTCAATTATTTATTCAATTAAGCTAGCAGCTGTTTGCATTTTATTCTGCATTGTATTTTATCTGCATATAAAGATGATATATGTTTTTAGCTGTTTGCTACACTACCATTTGGTATTGAGCACTGTAATGAAACACACAAAACTCAATCAGTGTACATTTTAATTGTCCATTCAAAGCACATTTTTGTGTGATTTAAAAGGCCATATTCTCTCCTGAAAGGCAGAAACATATATCCTCCTGAGACCTGGCGCATTCATGTATGTCCTTTATAATAGACATTTTGTTCACCTGTACCTTCTTTAAGTATTTGGAGATACCCCATCCAACCCTATAGGGCTTTGCAGTGATGTGCACCAAATGCAAGATGTTCCTTTTTTTAACCAAAAAGAAAACATGCTTCCAGGACTATCACACCTAAAATTTCCAGAGGACGTTCTATGACTTATAATTCACTATTGAACTAAAATACATGTTTCGTTGTTCTTGGAAGTAACAAGCAACAGAAGAGTGATACAGAATTTTATTGTTTTGATCGAATGGGTTCTTGGGTTAATAACATGTTTTTTATTTTCTAAATTCAGTTCTATTTTTTTTACACAGAAACCGTCTTCTTGTCCTTTACAGTGGAAATGCTGGGAAATTAAAATAGAAAATATATTCAAAGAAATTTAATTTGTAAGGTGTTTTTAGGCCCAAATAGATAGGAAATCACACAAAAAAGAAATTGTAAGACACTTTTTCTTCAGTTCTCAGGAGGATATAACAATAAACTGTGGACTGTAGTTTCCAAATGTATTTTGTCCCAAACATGTTAACACATCTGTGACCAGACTTAGCAATGTAGTACCCAACCGTTTCAAGTAATAAATTAACTATGCATGAATACAGGAATAATGCGCTTGACTTTTTAGTCCCTCTGTGCCTCTTCTGGCACAACACCTTCCTATTTATTCTGATTACCACCACTTCTAGGATTTTTTTTCAATCTTTGCACTTGCGTACCTTGAGGGCCCTTCAGTGTACACACTGGCTGCCAGTGTTAACTGAGAGTTGGTAGGTCCATCTCTAAGCACAGTCATTTCTTCTGGTAAAATGAAAGTATTGTACCTTTTAACTCGCTTAAGGTGCATTATAGTGTCTGCCTTGTATCATTGAGGGCGTGTACCTTGGGAGATTACACTTTATCTGGAGAGTATCTTCTTTTAGACAGATCAGCATAACTTCAGTTTGTTACTGTTTTGTTAGGGAAGAAAAGAAATATAAAAATAATAAACAAACAAACCTAAGGCCAAAATCTTGTACATCTTCCTACTGGACACACTGGCACTATGTGTTTTTCATGATCTACGTACGTGGTTCTGTGTAGGTAGTGAAGAGCCATGTGAGAGCAGCCTAATCACGTGGCAGCCTTTAAATGACGTAGCCGCCAGGTAAGCTGTTGGAGCTTTTTTACCATGGAACATCTCTGCACATCCCGTCAGCCAGAGATAGGAGCAACGGAACGGTGCAAACCACACACGAGAAGTTTCAGGTTACAAACAGACCCGCGTCAAACCTCTAAACCTCCTTCCAGAAGGGACTGTGGCGTTAAAGGAGCCGCGGCTCAAGGTGATGCAGTAACACAGAATCTCCCCAATATACTTAACTTTGACCAGCCCCTTCAACTGTAACCTCTGTCACTGTCGGACAATCACAGAGCCGGTCTACACCTCAAGCCTGCGAATGCACACCAAGCAATCCCCAAAGCCCACCAAAGTACACTGCTGTAGAAGGTGTCCCGGACTACATGCTACTCACGTGTGCGCGCAGACGTGTCTCGCGCCTTTGCCCGTGCCGGGTAAACCGAGTGCGCACCACGAGCGTCCAAACAGAGAAAAAACTCCTTGAGTTTAGTTCTAGGTACCAGTGAGGTCCAGTAAGATATGTTCAGAGCGGCTCCAGCGTTTTCTAGATGCCCTCAAGTTCTTGCGTCGTGCCTGAGCACGAGTTCCAGCTCGCGAAAAGCCCGGGCGCACAGACTGAGCTCTGGGGGCGGAAGAGTGAACGCTCCCCAGAGATGTTGGAGGGGAAGAATCGATTGAGGAGAAACATCGAAGGGGGGTCCTCGCGTAGAGAAGAGCTTAACACTTCAGTACAGAGTTAATCGCTCATTTTGGGGTCTCGCAAGAAGTAACCCGTGCCCCCGTTCCTCACGGGTTAATGTCTGTTCAGAATCCGAACTGCTCTGCCCCAGTGCGGCTTTCTCATGAATGGAGGAACATGCAGCCGGCAGCCACGGGTCATTCAGGGAGACATGCCAGCTCGGCGAAATATTGCTTTTATATAACAGCGCAACAACTTCACCTCTGCAGGCCTCTTCCTTCATTGACTACATCTTTTAACTGTCTGTTCACCCCTCCCATTCCCACTCCTGTCATCTACGTGCACAGTAATATTTCTACTTCAGTCACGTCGTTAGAAAGCGCTGACCCTAGCAGGTGTGTGTGTGTGTGTGTGTGTGTGTGTGTGTGTGTGTGTGTGTGTGTGTGTGTGTGTGTGTGTGTGTGTG
>JBBPCW010000106.1:13588487-13600329 GCA_037974425.1 Phenacogrammus interruptus
TTGGGCTAGTGTTAGTCTTCAGGCTTCTTTGCCCAAGCTTTTACCAGGTGCATTATCCTCCATGTCAACCTCTGGCGCCGGTCTTGGCTCCCAAACCCCCGGTCTTGGAGGTGGAAGGGAGAAATTATTCCATACAAATAACGCTGGAACTGCTCCCCTTTTAAGCAGTCATCGTCCTCTCTGATTCTGGCTCACGAATATCTTCATCTTTAAAATGCCGGCTACACACCCGGGTGTGAGGCGTTACGGCAAACATATCCCTCCGGATAGCGACGATTCATTTACGCCGCGTCTCCTCATCCGAAGGAAAATTAAAGAAACTACGTACACGGTTGTACTTACTAGAAGCCCGGTATAATGGCACACAGCAATGCTCAGCTGTTGTACCACACGTTTTCTGGTATTGAATTCTTCTCATTGTTCACTAGCTTAGACGCGTAGGTTAACGGAAATATTCAAGCTGGCTGAAATTTAAACGGAAGTACGTCAGCACACGCATTGGCATATAGTCCATTGCTCCAACAGTTGATCTATTTTCACCAAGCTGCTTGGCAATTGCCCCATAGCCCTTTCCAGCCTCGTGGAGATCCACAATTATGTCTCTGGTGTCTTTGGTCTTGCCCATGGTAGTAGTTGGAGTCAAACCGACTTTGGGGTGGACAGGTGCCTTTAAAGTGCTCAGACAGGTGCTACTAATTAGGATTACAAAGTGGAGTAGAGTAACAGGTCTTTGAGAGCCAGAATTCTGCCAGGTGTTTAAATACTAATGTGGAGCAGTGCAATACAAGTACATTATTTTGCACATACAATGTGAATTTCAGACCCCTCCAAGATTTCTAAGATGGAGAACTTGCATGGTGTTCAAATACTTATGTTCTTCACTGTACATGTTAACTAGGTGTATTTCAAGTTTTTATACAGCAATGTGTACACATTAAAATGAAACTGCATACTGTAACATTGGTTTCAGTTTGAAAGCAGAAAGTTGTATCATAAATCATTCTGATTTTTACATCTACCTTTAAATTCAAACTGTATTTTATGCTGAAAAATAGTCCGGAAGGTAACAGGCTGTATGGGAAACCAAGAATTGTATATTAATAAAACATACTATTCATGTTGAAACATGGTTTCATTATGGGTATTTTTATATCATGTCCTGCAACAGCACTTAACATCTCTAACTACCAGTATCTATGGAGACAATAAATTGCCTATTTTCCACTGCAAATCTAAATATTTCTGAGCACAGAGAATAGACCAGGGCATTTCCCCACAAGCACATTTCGGTATAAGACATGTACCAAATGTGCTCAGCATGGTTTTATAAACATGGTTAGCTAACTGTGCACAGGGCTGTAGAACTTTTTCAGATCTCGATTCAGTCCTTAACGCTATTTGATTCAAGAACAGGAATTAATTCTGCTGATAGTGGTGAGAACTTCAACACAGCTATGCATTTTTTCTGTGAATTTCAAGTGTTTTAAGCTGCAGCTTGTTTGGATCAGCCAGCTCCTCTTTCCAAGGTACAGATCAAGCCACATAAAGCACAGGTTTGATTTTCAGACCAACTGGTTCTCAAAAACTCATGTCTGTGAGAGAAAAATCAAACTTGTTGAGAAAATATACTTGTTGAGAAAATAGCCACATCTGAGACTGGGTAATCAAGTGACTGTGTTAATAGATCAAGTTGACCATGCCCTGTGGTGTGTGTGTGTGTGTGTGTGTGTGTGTGTGTGTGTGTGTGTGTGTAGCTCATGCTGAGCTGAAGTAATTTTCTGTGAGGTATTTCCTGGTCCAGATTTAGTAATATATCAGATGGAAAAAGAAACTGTAACCAGGCTCATGAGTCCATACCAGCACGGAACAGCACAGTACAGCCATGGGAACCATCTGACAGTGGAAAAGAGGCCACTGTGTGTGTCTGTGTGTGTGTGTTACCTGTGTTTGTGGAGATTGAATAACTGATGACTGAGCAGACTGGATCACTCCTTGAACTTGAATCTGCTGACCACCAGGTAGCTGAACAACAGTGACTTGAGACCCTCCCAGAGACATCTGCATAATAGACAACACACAGGACATACATAAATGTGTTATATAAGTAAACATCATATAATATAAAACCAAAGCAAATTAGGGCTGGGGAAATAAGCAAAAAAAAAAAACAACAACCCAAGAGCACTCACTTATAGTGAAAGCCTATTTTGTAGTGTAAACCCTAAATATGCCCCCCAAATATGCCCCCAAAACACAAATTTCATTTAAACCCAGCTTAATACATTACCCTTAAAAATGTAAAGGTAACCCGCATCTGTACAGTACAGTCCAAAGGATGCATCTCTGTCAGTACGGTAAGCATGGTCTCCAAACTCCAAACCTGCTCATGGTATTTTTCAATCTGTTAAGAGGTGTACTCTACAGTTCAGCTAACATCAGGAATTTATATACCAGTGGTCCTCAAACTGGTACAGCTGTAATAATAACATCTTTCAGATATCTTACTTAATTAGGATTTTAGCAGGATATTTTTTGCTTCTTGTTTCTTTGTTTAGCTGTTTTGTAATTAATTCCCCATTTATGAATATTTAGACAAAAATTATTCAGTCATAAAATTTACAATCAGAACACAAAGAAGCAGGAGTTAGCAACAAATAGTCAAAGAAACAAGAAGCAATATAGATTGCTAAATCATGATTTCTGAAACATATAAAAATTTGTTTTTTGTAATCTGAGCGAAGCTTTAAGTTCTTTTGAGTCAGAATCACATGTGTTGTTCTTATGACGACAATGAAAGTGACAATATTTTACTACCCTATTGAGATTATGGGCCTGCAGCAGGACCACTGGTATGGAAATCCCTGATGTTTGCTGGACTGTAGGGCACACTTCTTTACAGACTGGAGAAGGATACCAACATGAGTTGTAGAGTGTAGAGTTATAAATAAATGCCAAAACGTTTGGTGACCATACTTACAAAACTGTGATACAGCACTTGGAATTCCAGATAAAATAAAATAGGGACACATGTTTTGAGTTTTTTTTCATTGTACAGTCTAAATAAAGACACATTTGGAATTAGGGCAAAGACTTGTCGCAGTTGCTGTCGCAATAATACAGACATCTGAAAATGGCTGACCACGCATGAAATTTCAAGTCACTTTCAGCTAAACTATATGAGTAAGGCTAATAAATTGGATTTGTTATATTGGCCCAGTGGTTAATAAAAAACGGTTAAATTCTGAGATGACCCAGAATAACTTACACAGAACTATATAAACTAAATTAAGTTCTTGTTTCGCCCCTAGTGCAATAACTTCAATGACTTGACAAGATAATTCAGTGTTTAGTCTATATGAACATACATCTTAACCATCATATGTTCCTGTTTTCCACTCACAACTGTGCTCATTTCTATGCCCCGGTGTTGTTTTCATATTTAAATTAAATTATTTTCCCTGGTTTTGTAATAAAAACAATAAATGAATCAACGCCAGGACTGGAGCTTCATATCACAGACCGGAACGCACTCTTGCTCATGAAAAGGAATGAAAAAAAGTAACTTATTGATAACTGATAAAACCACAAGTGATCCCAGCCCTAAATGAAATACTACCAAGGTATTATCAAAAACTAAACAAAACATTAATGATGCTTCTCACACACATACCAAATACCTGGGTTATTTGTGATAACTGAGAAGCTGTAATAGTTGTAGGGATGGTAACAGTTTGTGACTCAGTGCCATTAGTGGTGTTCTGGTGAACCTCTTCCATTGCCACTGTGAATGTAAACATAATCACAGTCCATTAGCAGTTTCACCAGACACTTTTAAAAAGACTGCCTATAAGTTTATGTTCAGCAACACACACAAACGAGAGCAAGTTTTGGATCAATTTGCTGTAGGAGGACTCCTACGTTTAAAAAATAAATAGATACTGGTCATAGGATGATCCGTGCGTTTGTGCATTCAAAGTGTGATGGCAGCTCAGTTCTTCTGCCTTGAGAGCAGTTTTACTCAGTGTTTCCACTCACCCCCTCCGGCACGGACTCTACGTCTCTCACACAGTGCCAGAGCAGACTACACTCACACTCTGAGTCACACAGTGAGCTCACACACTCCTAAATCTCAATACTGCACAGCAGCCAGACCCTGTGTCACTGCTGATGACCATGAAAAATCTGTTGAAGGGTGAAAAACGTGGGATGCTTAGCACTCACTGCCATGACTCCAGCAACAAATCAGGAGCAGTGTTTCTACATCCTTCTGTAGATTTGGTAATAACATTAACACACCAAGGCCATCAGTAGTCTAAGATGCAACAACGGGACTGCCTCTCCAACGTTTCAACAACTCTGGTAACATTTCAAAATTTAATTTGGCAACATGTCATTTGTTTAGGGCTTGAGACCTGTTTGTCCTGAGGTTATAACCAACTGAAATCTTCCCGTTTACAAGCTTAAGTATCTTTTAGAGCCATTAATAAAACTCACACCACGAAAACCAGATGGAAAGCACTAGAATCATTACAACGCCCATTGCTGAACAGTACCTGAAGGCTAACTTCTTTATTTTTAATACCCAGCATTTTAAGCTGTCCCAATATGCTAGCTGCTTTTATTTAATGTTTTCAAACGTAGTTAGTTAGCTTGGTTAGCTTTGCCTACAAGCAAATAGCTAATGTGGCTTGCTAACTAACTTACAACCAAGTAACTGAAACCTCTGCTCTAATGCAAGTATGTGTGTGGTTTAACTGTTTACTATTAAACCTTTCAACTTTTTAACTGGGCCTGTTTTCATATTACTGTTCTCCCGCGGACAGTATTTAGCTAACAAGCTACACCAAAGCTGTTAAAAGATAAACACAAGTGTTGTTGCATAATATTTGTAGGCTAATCTCTAAAGGCACAAATGTTAGCAACCGACATGACTGGTTGCTATGAGAGGATTCTGACGGATAGGCACGTTAGGTTCCCCGTCTCTAGTCACTGTTGTCAAACTGAACAGTGGTTTAAAAGTCAACGGGTTACTTGTGCGACGCTCGACGAGAGTTTCAGGCGTTTCTAGAGTCACTGGCACGCAAGTACCCGCGTCAACACACGTCAGCGATACGGGGAGCCACTGAACCACCTTCCCCACCGACGACAACGACGACGAGGCAAACCAGAGACAAACCAGAGCCAGACCCAGACGGACGGGCGCCATGGCGGCCAGCTCAAGACTCAGCAGCGGCGGCAACAGCGCGGGCTCTCCTCGGCTCCAGCTGAATTTAAACCAGCATTTACCTTATAAAACAGCTTTTAACAGCTTCTGCAGACGGTCGTTGAATGTCTCCGTTACTGAAATTTAACGGTTGAGGTGGCCAGTGAACGTTATAAATAAATCAGGGCGGTTTCCATTGAAGAAAGCTAGCTTGTTTTTTTTTCTTTTTTTTTTTTGCTTGTGCTGGCTCTAACGCCCCTCCCACGCGAAGGATGTGTGACGTAACGCCCCAACGAGCTTCGTGATTTGCCACGGACCAAACTTTACAGTGATGAATGAATGAACGAGCTTTAATATTCATCACATACACACAAGCGGTCTGGGAAAGCAAAGCTTTGTAAACAACAATAAAAACATTACAAATGGATTTCTGAGAAATAGTGTGTTGGTAAACTTCTGGTGTTTTTTAATAGGTAGAATACCAGAATTACAAATACACACCATTGCTGCAAAATAAAAGCCTTTTATTTATTTTTGTTGCCATTTAAATATAAAACAGTAATTAACCCATGTACAAAATCAAACAGGTGAAAGTTAATGGGGAAAAGGGTTGCATAATCATGACGTTATTCCATTAATGTTCATACATGACGTTCACAAAAGTCAACCCCTTTTTAAAACTTGACAGTCATTATTACTGGAATCATTAATTTAAACTTACCAAAAAGTATATATATCAACAGAAAAAAAAGTGCATTCTCTGGTCATGGTTATGAACGTTCTTAAGTCCTGTTCCCCCCAAATGAGTGTTTTTGTATTCCTCATGAGTGATTTTTTAGGCTGTGTGTGAATGTGTGTGAATGTGTGTGTGTGTGTGTGTGTGCGCGCACACTGTGGACTGTGACTGTGGAAGAGCTGCTTGCATAGTGAGAAAAGTGTATCTATCTGACGCAGTCATCAATCTCGCACTACACTAAAACCCATCTCTCATATTCCCTTTCTTTTTCACAGCAGGCAGCCTTTAACACGCAACAAGTTTATTCTTAGACGTCTGAGTTTACTATAGCGTAAAAATCTTTGTAAAAATACAGTAAAACCCTTTACAGCTGGAAATCATTGTTTCCCTGAATATTTCCACATAAAACCCCGTCTTCCCGATTTGTGCTTCAACCAAAAGCCACATATTCCACCTCAATATGGTAATAACAACCAAACAATGCCATCTGTAACGTAACCAAATTGGTGGGGGAGAGGGAACACAGTGGAGAACATCATTAGGAGAGTAATGCCATTTAGCTGCGTTCTCACAGTCACATCAGCATTTTCCCTCTATGACCAAAAATGCCGCGTATTAACGAATGAACATCCACACACATGCACACATGCATACTCGCATAAACCTCTCATGTGTGCACACACCACACACACACACACACACACCGTGGAGATTAAGGTTTGAATAATATCCTGGCGGTTTGGTTCTACACAGGTGAATTATTACAACAAAGTATCAACCTATCTCCCACAGTGCTTGGCTTTTTCATGCTCACAAAGCAAAGACTGAAAATACCGTAAAGTTTCTGCTCTTAAACATCAAAAGAAGCTGGAACAGATCTGAACTGAACACAGGCCCCACAAAGTGTAAATGAAGGAACAGAAACAGAGCAAGCTATTTACAATGAACCGCTTTAGATCCCCATTCGACCAAACAAGGGTGTCCCAAAATCATGACTGACAGCAGTTATTCATACTCATATCAACCGAGAATTTGACAGAGAACAGCAAAGGACATTACAGTACAGTACATATCTTCATCTGTACAGAGTCTGTAGTTTACAGGTGTCTTTTCTGTTGCAGGACAATCTGAACTGTCCCCCAGTACAAATCTCTGTATGGTACAGAAAGTATCTACTGTCCAACTGAAATGATGCTCAAACATGTAAAATCTCTGCCATTGTACAGTATGCTATTTTACAGTAGTAGTGGTTAAATGTACAGATTCCTGGTTTCATTCCTGCCAGTTATAAGTCAAAAAGGTTGTCCTGATGTTCCTAAGCACCTTAAGATGAGAGAAGAAAGGGAACAAAATGTCCCAAAGGGCATGGCTGTTAGATTTGGCTGTGGGTTATTTGGTAAGCCTGCAGGTGTATATGTGTGCTTGTATGATTAAGGATTATGTCACGATGAATGAAAAATATGTGTCCATTTTACACACAGTACCAGTCAAAAATTCATACACACCCGATTAAACTGTTTTTCGTAAACATATAGACACTTTAATTTATAGCCTTATGTTTAAATGCTCGAAGTTCGTTTCTAAAAGAGATATAAATGGCGGATACTGGTGTGTATGTATGACTTTATTCTCCAAACAAAAAGGTTAAATAATATTTAGAAAAGGCTGTAATGCTCTCCAAGCACTCAAGAAATTATTCACAACCATTGGAATATTAAAAAAAAAAAAAAAAAAGGAAACCCATCCATGAGTAGGTGTGTCTATACATTTCACTGGTACTGCATTTATCATTCAAAGATTTTTCATAATGACAGCTTGTGCTGCACACGTAAAACGTGCATGTATAACAGCTGCACATGCAAACAGGTGATACTGACGCTAGTCTGTCAATGCTTATTAGACCTACTTTATAATAATGAGGACTGGTTTTAGGATGGTATTACAGTATGGTGACCTTTTATTTTGTGTTAATAGTCCTCATGCATAAATAAAGTGCATAAATGGGCCAAGAAAGAAAAAATGCTTTAGCAGTGGGCTGGAGAGGGCTGAAAAGTGCCAGATGTATCGTTTTGGTTTCTTTTCCTTGACTATTGTTCAGTTCGTAAGGAGAGCCACTAATCTGTTCTCATCTGTCATTTAAAGTACATGGTACTACCAAATAAGATATCAGATTATGTAAAAAAAAAAAAAAAACTTTTATAGCATAATACACACTACTACCCTCTACGCCTACATTTGAAATCCCTTTGAGATTTGAAACACAAATGAGCATGGTTGGAAAGGAAATGCCTATAAAATAACAATGTAAAGAACTGCATTTTTATACATCAGACTTAATAATGTTTCAAACAAAAGTATATTTTAGTTCAGTGTTTGTAACAAAATGCCATTTTTAATTCAGCTCTCTGAGCCACTTCATTTTTTCCAAAAATCTAACAAATAATATAAAACAATTCAAAAACATAATACAAAACCTATATTGTTGCAATGGTGGATGCAGTCCTTTCATTAGAGAACTGTATAGACTTTGCAGAAATTAAACTGAAGACCATGTGAATGTTGGAATGGCATTAACATGTTTTCACTGAAAGATAAACAGGTGGCAAATAGTACATAAAGCCTAAAGATCAATATTACCACTTAAAAATTTAAAACACACCCCAGAACAAAGCTCTTAGTTGGCCCCTTTTATAAAGTTTTTAAACAAACTGTGGGTTGGAAGGGGTTTGGTGGATTGGTGAAAACTTAATTGTTTTAAAATTGGTAAAATGTTGTTACAGGGAATGCTGAATTTGTGTAAACAAAATAAAATGCTTCGTAGGAAAAAAATATTGACCCTCTCCTACCCTAAAAGCTTCATTTTTTTTTTTTTTTTAACTTATACTTCCCCCACGGTGACGCAACAGTAAAGTCTTCTACACACCATGAAGACTTAAATCCAGCATATGTGCCATAAGGCAGAAGACTCGGTTTCTATGTAGCTCTGCAGATCTTCTCCATGCTTCTTCCATTCCTAGATTCGGGGTGACTCACATGTTGTAAGCCACATAAATGGGGTCTAACTGATCAGCCAGGAACGAGTCTCTCAGGTGCATCCTCTGCTTTTCTCCACGGGAGTTGATGGGGATGACTCCCGGGTCAACGATCACCACCACGCCCACGATCAGGTGATGCTCCTCTAGCACCACGTTAGTTATCAGAGGGACCAGGTCCAGGGCATCCTGCTCTGATCCACACAGCTCAGACACCACCACCAGTAGATTAGTCCAGGTAAACACAGCACTGAGAGAGAAAAGATGTATATAGTTTGTGGCAGGAGAGCAGGATAACTAACTAAAAGATCACCATAGAAACAAAAATCTCCCACCCATGGAGTCTCACCTTTCACCGATGCCGCGGTGAGCACGACATACGCTGGTTTCTATATCAATGGGGTGGTAGCGCAGACCCCTCAGCTCAAGAGTTTCATCCAGAGACCCAACCACAAACAAAGCATCATGACGGTCTGGGATAAGATAAAAAATATTTTACTTTTTTTTTTAACTGTAATAAACAAAAATTCAATGTAATCTCTCTTTCAGCCTCTCTTTCACCTCCGCTGGAGTCTGTGAGTTCAGTCCTTTTGACAAAGCCCAGGTATCCAGTCCTGGCCCAGAGTGTCTGTGGATCTCCAAAGCTGAGTTTGGTGTTGAAGTGGTCAGCCTGAAGGCTTTCCTCTCCATAGATGGTGTAGTAACCTGTTGCTGTGTGGGGACTGTTTATCCAAATCTATGAGAGAGGAAGGGCTGTATGACTACAATAGCAAACACTAAAGTTCTCCTAATTCAAAAATTGTAACACATGCACACCTCTCCCAAATGAGAATCCCCTAGTGGTCCCCTGGTCTCTGGATTCACTATTATCACTCTCACTCCAGGAAGAATCTAAAACAAGGGAAGGGAATATAAAAGTGATTTTTTGTAATGCTTCAGCTGAGTCATGTTGCAGTTGTATGCAAAAGACCTCCTGTCAAATAGCACATTTTTTGACTTACTGATTGCAGATTTGCTGATTTTGCACAGGCCTCATTGTATGTTTTTCAGATATGTTATGTAATTCAATATGTAATTCACCAAATAAACAGCAGTTAAGCTTAAATTGAACAAAGGTGTGTTCTGTGTGTATGTTAGAATATCAACAAAGCATATAATTTGACCACTGGTGCCCAAATATACATGTTAAAGTGGATGTTTTTACTCACTGTTCCTGATTCCATGAGGGGAAGAGATTGAGGTGCTCCTCTTTCGACCAGTCTTACTCTAAAAAAATATTACATGTTCAGTTCCATTATAATCCCCATTTCAACAGTTTCAGTTGTATGAAAGAAAAATAATTTCACTGAAACAATTGCACTTTTATAATGTCTTGCTAATTTTTTATATTTTCTTGCTTCTAATATTTCTAATGTAACATCATAATATCCCAGTGACAATCAGTTACACGCCGCATATCAACAGTTTGATTGGATGCCACTCTGCTATTTTTATGGTGTGCATTCAACATGCAAGAGCTAAGTAAGCTGGGTGTGCATCAGAGGTTTGATGTGCCAGCTATATCTGTAAATTGCCACATTGTAGAATGTTCTGTTATGTAAATCATCAAAAAATATTCTACACAACTTCCCTGTATGTTATATAAAAGCTGCTCAAATTCTCAGCACTCAGAAACCACCTTCCTGCATTCTTGTCTTACATTATAATAATCCTGAGAATTTAAGGGTTTGAGACACCAATAGTGACACTGACTGTAACTGTCCATGCCTGGGCACATTTTTATCGTACCTATCATGTCGGAGGGATTTCATGTCCACATACACAGTGGAGGGGTCTGGTCCAGTGGTGCCCTGAGATACATTCATGTACATTTTAAATATTTGATTTGGTTTCACATAAAGTACATTTTACTGAAAAGTCAAATGTAATAGAAGCGTCCACAGCAATGCAAACCACAAGTCCACCACTAATACGCAAACAGGCCAGTATGGTCCTGCTTGAGTACCTGGAGACAGATGGCCAGGTTGACTCTAGATCCAAAGGCAGTGCTGACAGCCCGAGAAGACAGTCCAAGATCTTTGAAGAGTTTGGAGAATGACTGTGTGAGAGCCAGACGTGGACGCTCCTCAGCTACTACCACACAACTCCTCACACATGACAGGTTCAGTCCCCGAGTCTGCAGGATGGAAAAGAGTTGTTGAGAGAAAGGGTTCATAATGTATATGGTTTAGTAATGTATATATTTGCACAACCTACACAATTATTTGTACATTTGGGCAACACACCAGTGTACTACTATCCTGCATGTGGTACCAGGAACCTCAGCCTCAGCTGGCCTTTTGCTGATAATTTTTGATCTTTTGTTGAAATTTTCATCTTTTTGTGCCTTTGTGCCTCGAGCTAAGCATTTAAATGCTGTCTTCTCTTGCTCCTTGGGTACGCTTGAACTTTTTAAAAATGCATTTTTCTAGTTGAGGTAAATGCGTATGTGGCGTGACCTTAATATCGAACTATAATAAAATGTGAATATTAGGCAGTTCTACACCTCTGTGGCACTTTGAAGACTAAGATGAACTTTGTAGACTTTGTGACAGTATGAATTGCTGGAGAATTAAACCTGAACTGAAAGGTAAATATCCAATTCAGGGTTAACAACACACTTTTTTAAATGCAGCGTTACTGTTTCTTTGCTTAATTTAAACTATTGAAAAAAAAAATCATAAAATGTGGCATGTGCAAAAGTTGTGACACATTTTATATTTTTTGTTTTATTTTTTCCAATGTTTTATGTATGTAGTTTGTGTGTGTGTGTGTGTGTGTGTGTGTGTGTGTGTGTGTGTGTGTGTGTGTGTGTGTGTGTGTGTGTGTGTG
>JBBPCW010000106.1:13615321-13628154 GCA_037974425.1 Phenacogrammus interruptus
GTGTGTGTGTGTGTGTGTGTGTGTGTGTGTGTGTGTGTGTGTGTGTGTGTGTGTGTGTGTGTGTGTGTAAGAGAGGAAGAGAGGAGAAAATAAGAGAGAGATTTTGACAGAGAGAGAAAGAAAGGGAGGAAGAGACACAAGAGGGACAGAAAGACAGACAGAAAGAAAGAAATCAAGCATTAGAAAAGAGAGATACAGAGAGGCAGAGAGAGAAAGAAAGAGAGCAAGAGAAAACAGAGTCAGAGAGGAGAGAGAGAGAGAATAAACTGGAGTGAAAAAATAAAGTGACGGGGAAGAAACTGTATGTGACAATAAGCTCTTGAAAAAGTTCTTCACTGTTAAATGTATATATTATATCTAATGGTGCAAGTGGTGACTCTCTCTCCTTCGCTTTTATTCACTTTCAGAGAGGGAAAAAAGAAAAAGTGACAGAGGTGAATAATTCAGTCTCTGATGCACACATTCCACACTGCAGGGGACATTACTTATTCACATGTCCCACACAGTGTGTGTGTGTGTGTGTGTGTGTGTGTGTGTGTGTGTGTGTGTGTGTGTGTGTGTGAGAGAGAGAGAGAGAGAGAGAGAGAGAGACAGACAGTAAGTAAGAGAGAGTAGGGTAGAAAGCTAGGTAAGATAATAGGAAAAAGCAGAGAGAGAGAGAGAGAGATGTTTGAGGGGCAGTAAAGCACACTAAGTGGACACATAAGTGAAAGAGCATACAAAGGAATGAGGGATGAAAATAAAAGAGAGAGAGAGCAACCATGTCATGGCATGCTGAGAATCATGGGTAAATGAGCATGTTGCTTCCTGATGCTCTGTGACCTAGATTAGAGTAATCTCTCATTCTCTCACCCCTCCCTCCCTCTGTCTGTCCACTTTCTATCTTTTTTCTTTCCCTCCACATTTTCTCCCTCTCTCTCTCTTTTCCTTCTCTTTTTACACTTTCTTTCTCAT
Source organism: Phenacogrammus interruptus (assembly GCA_037974425.1). Lineage (NCBI taxonomy): Eukaryota > Metazoa > Chordata > Actinopteri > Characiformes > Alestidae > Phenacogrammus > Phenacogrammus interruptus. The sequence goes on from JBBPCW010000106.1 coordinate 13,616,276, forward strand.
TCTCTTTCTCTCTCTCTCTCTCTCTTTCTCTCTACACTTCCACTTTCTCTCTCTCTCTCTCTTTCTCTCTACACTTCCACTTTCTCTCCCTCTGTCTGTTACCTCTCTCTCTCCCACTCCTTTTCGTTCTTTCTCTACTAAACCTGCTTGTCCTTAGATTGGCTGCAGAAAAACCAAAGCACAGAGTATCTCCTGACACACAAAAATACTTAACGACAACAAATCCCAGCCTCTTCAGTTACACATCACACACACACAAACACAAATACACACACACACTCTCTCCCTCACGCATGCGCACTCATATGTACAGCTCATTTGATCAGCTTAAGTGCATAAAAGCGATGGGGTCTGTGCTCTGAATTCCAGCAGAGATCCTGACAGTTTAGCCCCGACACGTTCAATGGGGCTCATTGTGAGTGTGCGTTTTGTGTGTGTGTGTGTGTGTGTGTGTGTGTGTGTGTGTGTGTGTGTGTGTGTCTTCTCAATCACTCTCTCATTCACACATGCTCTGAATGTGCTGATTGTGCAGTCTCTATGTGAACCCCCTCTTCAGGATAGAACAAAATGACACTAAGGCCTAATAAAGGACAAAGAGGATTGTGGGAATTGTAGTAGCAGCTGGCTAAGACACTAGCCCCTTCATTCTCTCTCCACTAGGTCCCTTCATCCCTTCATTAGACAAAGAGTTAATTATCACTTCTATATTTAACCAGCGAGTGCCATATGATTGTGAGGATATGGTCTTCTGCTATGTCATCCAAGAGCACAGCTGCTAACAGCAACCATCTTGTTCCAGCTTTGTCTCGGCACATGGCCACTGAAATGAACATATGGTCTTTATATCTGGCTGAATCAATAGCCCTATTAACATATTATTGCTGTCATATCAAAATGCAACTCATTCTTTTGTCTTTACTTTTTAAAAACCTTTTAAACGCTGCTGCTTCCCATTATCAAATTAATTCTGATCAGGTGTGCCAGTCTAGGAGGATCATCTGAACCCCAATCTGCTGTGTGAAAGCAGAGACATTATAAAGTGGAGAGCATTCACTGGTTGAAAATTGAAAAGGATGACTGTTCCTAATATGTTGTCTGTTCACAGGGAAAGTCCCGTCCCTCTGGACCAAAAGTGCAAATGGCTTGCTGGTAAATGCACAAGCAGGAAAAGACTGACTTCACTGAGAAGATGAGCAAAATACAGCAAACTACACTGAAACCATTAATGTGACTCATCAGTTTTCAGTTTATATTTGTATTACTGTGAACAATATCGCATCGCAAAAAATTAACCCAGACTTTACACTACTGCAAAAACAAAAGGACATGCGCAGTCTCAAACTAATACTATATACATATATATATATATGCAGCACTGTGCAATAATCTTGTAAATGTAAAAGGTATGTTAGCGCGTTATTATCGCGTGAATGCATTAACGCCAGCAATTATTTAATCGCACATTTAGATACATAGACTTTCATATGGAGTTTGTCCACCTTTGAAGCTGATTTAATGCTCTGTACTCTGAAAGGAACTTGTTTTTCTATAAGCAGCTAGAAAAAACATGAATGCCCTGCAGTGGCAAGAAGTTTCAATTAAAACGGTCATTTATAGAACTGAATTTAAATTGCCAGCTACACATTTAAAATGAATGCCCACTAAATTTACAGTACTTTGTCAAAAACACAACAGTAAACAACTGTACTGACAGTATAAGATATTTTCTCATTTCTCATTCTGTTAACTACAATCTATTCAAGATAAAAGGATTCAGAACCACCTACCTAAACACATACACACAAACTCAGAAGAAAAAGACCCTTCCAAAGAAATCAAGGACACACATAACTGGATTATGTATCTGAATGTGGAGGTGAGTGACAGCAGCATTCTAAAGGCTGGAGGCTTCCGTTTGAGGGCCGTAAATATCGTGACTGTAGGTGGAGACTCAGGACAGTGCCAAGACTGCATCCTGAGCTCAGCAACACAATACACTGCTGCTGACATATGGCCAGTGTGGCTAGCAGTGTACACTCATCTATACCGTCTACCAGGGAACAACAGACACCAACACACACTGAGGTGGTACAGGGATATGAGGGCACCCTGGAGGAATGGTTCAACATGTTGTGTAATCCAACAGGCCATGCCAGGTTCCCCAATACAACTCACAATACTGTCATACAAGTGTTGGAAGATCACTGCATGTCATTTTTATTTCATGCAGTGAATTATCTAATCAGCCATTGGGGGTGTGTCATCTTGGGCTGAGCATGGCAACACTTTTACCCAACTGTTCTCATCGCAGGGGCTACACTGATTGGTGGTGTGGTACAGTGAAAATCAGGTATGCGTCTGATTCCCAATTCTAGCACAAAATTCATGCAAACATAAACACACAAACACACACATATGCACCCCCGGACGTGCCTCAATCAGACAACTGAGGAGAATTACATAACTCGAACACATGAACACACAGGCAGACACACTCAGATCAAATGTGGTTAGTCATACATAATAAAATTAGCACACTCTTGCTTTGGCACAGCACGGTCTTACAGCCCTTCAACACGCACACTTTTTACATTTGCTCTTTACATTATGACAACCATTAATTTTTATTTTTAAAAGAATTCACCCTGCAAATAACAGTCTGAACTGCAAAACATGAAGAATGCGTTAAAAGTGCACAATATCAAGTCGCTTTAAGGGACCATCTTATTCATTCACACACCTGCTATTGTAATGGACTCAAACACCAATGCATGTGTGTATATTAACCTATTCAGCATTTAGCAGTTTAGTTCCACCCATTCACGCTAAAGATATGAGGAGTGTTTCAGTTCAAACTTCTTTTCTGAACGAGGAACAATACAGAGTGACCAATCAGAACAGAGATCATTTACAGTCTAAAAGGCAGAGTAACAAATACAAGATGCATTTGTTACTGGGCCTTTTCAAAGATATGAACAAATTATCTCCATTCTGATTTAATCAGAATCAGAAAACTTTATTGATCCCAGAGAAAATTGTTTATAACTGCAAACACACACAGGGACACAAACAATATAAACTTGGTCACTCTGCATTGCTTCTTTGGTTTAAGGCATAAAGAGAGGTTGCAAAATAAAGAGAGGTTCTTTAAAAAAAACTGGACCTTGTGGCACAAAATAAAAAATAATAATACATTAATGGGCAGCCCAGTCTCACGTTGGGCAACAGCTTTTCTAGCTCAGTGTCTACTGTGTGTGCGTGTGCGTGTGTGTGAGTGAGTGTGTGAGTGAGTGAGTGAGTGTCCACCTGGAAAAAACACCAGCCCCCCATGCTGATGCTTGGCTTACCAAGAAAGAGGACAAAATCATCCTCCTCTCCATTTGTCAGTGCACCTCACTGTTTAGGGACATGCCTAATTCAACCTATTCTTATTAAACGTTTATCATTATAAAGACGCTATTAACAAATCAAAAAATGACGTGTTAAAAATATCACAAGTAATTTTCTTATATCATTTGCTCTGACACTGTTATGGCCTCATCATAAATAAATAAATAAATAAATAAGTCAATCTCAGCAACTCATTATATAGGCCCATAACGTCCGTTTACATACATGTCTTATAAAAAAAACGGAATATGGTCACAGAGCGGAATAACACGACAAAACGAGAATTCGCGTAAATAATCAAATATTCTCGATAATAAAAAGAGGTCAGTGTGTTTCGGCCCTAACTGCAGCTTTAGCGTTAGCACTGTAGCATCTCTGTCTTAAGAGGGACCCAACACAACACAACACAACACAACACAGAATCATTCCGTGAAACACCACACACACACACACACTCTCTCTCTCTCTCTCTCTCTCTCTCTCTCTCACACACACACACACGCACAAGCTGACTGTCTGTCCTCCGTTCTCCTCTGGCCCTCGGGTGAGTGTGGAGAGCTTACCCTCGGACAGCTCCAGGTCTAGCTCGGCGAGCTGCTCCCGGACCTCCGCGGGCAGAGCGGACACCTCCACGCCTCGCTCCGCCATGCCTGCGCGGAGAGGCGGCTACAGAGAGACGCAGAGAGGTTCCCCCCGAACACGACAGCAGCTCCGCGGCTCCAGCGAGCAAAAAACAGCGGCTGTTACTCGGCGGGACGAGCTCCATCCAAGCCTCTCACCTCCGCCATCCAGAGAGACAGAGATCCAGACTGATGGAGAGAGAGAGTCACGTGACCCGCAGCCCCGAGGAGCCCTGCTGAGGATCATCAGGAGCGTTTCTGCTCCCTCTGCTGTCACAGACTTCAGCAATCGCTCATGCCTCTCACGGATTTGCTTCACGGAAACCTCAAACAATTTCATAACGTTCATAACCACATTTATGTGCCCTTATTACCTTTATAACCCGCTTATTAACCCATTCCCAATAACTTTAAATAACCTTCACAACCTTCCATATGTCATTATTACACGGTTTCCTTATATCATTTAAAAAACCCTCGTGTGTCCTTTTAAATTTTAAGACCTTTAAACCTCCCATGTGTCCTTATAACCTTTATAACCCTCCTTAATGTGTCCTTATAACCTCTATAACCACCCCATGTTTCCATACTACCTCTATAAATCCCTTATAAACGGAAACCTCAAATAAACAACCTCCAGTTGTATCCTTATAACCTATATAAATACTTTTATGTGTCCTTACAAAGTATCTTTACAAACCTCTCTAGAAACCTAGGTGCATCCATTTATGACTACTTTCATAAAGCCCCTTCACTTTACTGTACATCTATGAACCTCATTATAACACCAGTAAGAACCTTTATGAATCTTTGTTAAAGCTATGGAAACGCTATAAACCTTAAATTCTTCCTAATGAGCGTACTATTCATGAATCCTTTATTAACCCATTTATAGAGGCACTTCTTTTTTATTGTTTACAAATTCATTTTTGGCTAATTTATGAACAATTCATTCAACATTTATGAATCATTTCTGCCCTTTAGAAGAAGTTTATGCAACCAAGATCAGTGCCAGAGCTATTTATATATATTTATGTGCCGATGGTATAGGCTGAGAATGGAAGCAAATTAAACATGAAAACGCAATATGGAAATAAGATCCAGATTCAAATTTAAATCTCTCGTTCGCAGACAACTTGTTGGCTCAAAATATAATTTCTAATTCATTGTCATTGTCATAAAGGCATTGACATGTCCAATACTAATATTGCCATAACTAATAGTCATAAGGCTTCACAAGACAGACAGAATTTGTGTTGCTCTACTTACTTGTAGGCAATTCTGAGGGCTTTTTATAAGGGTGTTTTACACTAACATGAAATGACTGGTAGTGTATGCTTGGAGAAGTTTGGGGCAGACTGTGATAATCCCACTCTCTGGGTAAAATTAGTCTTTTATGTAGGAACGACAGTTGTGCTGTAGCAAGGGCCAGGGGTCTCTGGAAACATAGTTCTGTTGACAGTATGTGACCTGCTAGACAAGCATGAGTGCCTGGCCGTGACGAAGTTTTTTCAACCGTGTGTTATGTTGTTGAATATAAGGTTCCCAGAGTTGTGGTGCCACTATGTGACAGGAAGAGATGTCACAAGTGACTGTTACAGTTGAGTACATCTTGACATGAATACAAGTGTAACACAAACCTAGAAACACAAGCGCTGCATAGACATTTTAGCCCCACCCACTAACAATCTTACTGAAGAGTCCAGTGAAATGCAACTAAACATAAAACAGTGTTCAGTATTCCTTTAGACACCAGATCACATGCACTGTGATAAGAAGTGGAAAGTAGTTCTTGTTCCCGGCCCAAAAACATTGTTGATCGTGAAATTATGAGTTAAGGAACTGGGTCTTCATGGTTGGTCCCTTAGTTTTAATACTACAACATGCAGAAGAGTGGTCAACAACGCTCTTCCTGGAAATCTACTGTCCTCCAACCCAAACCCAACAACCTCATTCTGCTAATATGGGATTTCTGATTGGAGCTGAATAAGACTGATCAGAGCTGGAGCTAAATAATTATAATTAGTTTGATCAGGTGGCCTTGAACTGGGTTGGAGGTGAAGTTTACAGCAAAGTAGATCTCCACTTGGGCTGGTTCACTGTTCAAAAATGTTGTTCTTCCATCTTTGCGGCATGAGTTTGGTAAACACATGCACATTTCCTGTTAAGATTGCCTCCACGGACAAAGCCAGCTTTATGAAGAAATGGTTTGTTGAGAGGAGCCCTTACCGTTGCGATGAAGGTCAAGCTACCAACACAGGCCTCACTGATGCACTTGTGACTGAATGAAAGTGCATCCGTGCAGCCATGTTCTAAAATGTAGTGTAAAACGTGGAGACTATTAGAGCAGCAAATATGGGTGAGCAATCACAATGTCAATAGATTTGCAATGAGATGGTACAAATACTGGCAAATTAATATTAACATGAACAAATAAGATTGTAGAAAACATTCAGCTAAACATTACCATGAAATATTTCTCTCAAATCTGTGTGCCACAATTGCTTGCCCTCCATTTTAATTGCCTTCAGCTTGCCCCTCAGGTTTTCTATGGGACAAAAGACAGCAGACTGGTATGGTATAGTCAAGGCGAATTGGTTCTGTGGTTAGTAACCCATTTTTGTGTTGACTCTTAGGTGTGCTTTGGATCCCTGTTCTGCTGGAAAATATAATAAAAACTCCCCTCAAACAAAAGCAGATTTTCATTTAATATTGGACAGTACTTGATCATGCAAAGACCTCCAGGACCCCCAGTCTGACATCATCATAATTCCAAAAGAGGATAAAGTACTTTTCTGCATGGCTTAGAGTCTACACATCTTGTAAAATGAACCTCTCCTGTTGCTTTAAACGTCTTTATTATTCGCCTGATGGTCAACTTCCACTCAATAAATTTTTGCAACTCCACATGTTCATTGCACTCTATTACTATATTCTCTAGCCACTCATAACAATGGATGAATAAGTGAAAGCCTATCACTTCCAGTGATATATAAGTTATAGCTGATCATTTAAGTGTTCCTAAGAAACATAAAATAGGAATAGGAGTGAACCCTTCTAGAATTTGAGTGCCACCAATTGGCAAATTCAGATTTGAGAAATATTTCAAGCAAACTTTCATGCAAAGCACAAAAACATGTCAATTTAAGGCCAATCTCATTTACACGTATAGCTTTCTGTGTCACAGTTCAAGCACAAAATGATTTACTGCAGATCAAATGATTATCCTACAGTTAGAAATGTGAATTCACAGCTCAAATCTTCATTCTATTGCACCATAATCACATTTCACATGCTGTGAAATATTTTTCCTTTTCATCGAAAAATGTTGTGATTATTCTTCGTAGGTTTCCCAGGAATCCTAGAATGTCAATGACCTCCATCTAACCACACATTTAAATTTCATTAATGTTTAATTATTACAATATATCTTCAGGACCATCTCATTTAGTTAATATAGTACAGACAGCAATGCTTCAACATATATGCGCATTTCATATTTAGTGATATTTACAGCTCTAGTTAAAGGGTTTGTCTGAAGAGTTGCACACTTTCGGATCAGTTAGTGATACACACTGAGAAAAGCTTCTCTTTCACAATGCACTGCTGTAGGTGAGAAAGCACATCACCAGGCAAGAATGAGTAGGCCTCACAGAGACTGATATGACTGCTGAGGAGAATAAAATCCAAAAACAGTAAACAAATCACAACAAAAACAAATAAAAATAAACAGGCAAATGGAGATAAACTTGAAGAAAACAAAGCATTCAGGTTTGCCACGGCAGTGAACAAAACAGTGAAACAATAATTAACAGTTGTTCGAATGTAACCATTAAATTAGGATTTAGAGGAGGGGGTGATCAACACTATGTGTAAATGTGGGTTTTTCAGTCACTAAACAAGCCATTTATTAAATTCACTGACAAAAACGGTATAGACTTGGAAACCCTTTCCATTTTGAACAGATCAAATCCTGGTGTAATAAGCATGCTGATTTTAATGGCTCACCCTCAAAAAGAACTGGCTTCTAAAAGATGAAAGCAGCAACCATTTAGGACTGAGACCTCACATTCATACACATGTACAATACAGATCAATGATACACATGCACAAAACCCAACAATGAAATGCAAACAGTGGGGTCATGTCGGTGCGTGCTTATGTTCCCACTTCTGAGACCGGACATCCTGAAACTTGGGGGACAACTTTGGGGACAACCTCTAATGTAAAGGATTTTTTGTCTCCTTAGCTGAAGGAAAAACGGGATTCAACTGAGCAGATTATTTCCTTAGATATAAACAATCACACACTCGTTCGTGGTTATGCTACCCGTACATCCAATACATAGACCGCAAAACGCAGACTGATAATGACATTTAAATATAAAAATATATTGCTCTTCATCTCCAGACAAGCCTATCCTGTGGCTTTCAGTTACTCCAATAAGAGGCAAAGAGTTTCCACAATGACTACCACAGCCACAGAGCAGGTGAGACCTGAGAGAAACAATTTTAGGTTTACCAAGACACTGAGAGAAAAAGAAAGTAGTGAAAGCAGTAGTGAAAGAGAGCAAGAGAATGCTAAATGTTTCTGCATAATGTGGTATTCCTCTATCTTATGTGGTTTGAGTCATGCAGTCAAATATTTAGAAAAAAAGTTGAGATTCGATTAAAAATGTAAAATGAGCAACACCTGCAAACAACAAAGTATCAAGTGAGCACAACTCTAAATGTGTGTACATGAGTGTGAGAGAACATAGTGAGTCTTTACAGGTTTTCTACTGCAGTGCGTCCTAGTCTGCATCGTCTGCCAGCGACATCCTGTGACAGGTCACACTCTCAGGCCACTTAGTCCAAGGGAAAATAAACGTTGTAATCTCTAGCTACAGTAGCCCATAGTAACAGGAGAAACCGTGATATGCTGAGGGTGAGGGGCTGGGTGTGGTCAGGTCATAGTGATAACTGTTCCCATATGCCACATATGAAGGACATTTACAAACACACTGTGATTAACAGTTCCGAGGGAAGAGATCTGACACTTGACTTCTTTAACAGGCCCACCTCCTCAAGACAGATGCTCGGTCCTCAAAGACTGAAGGACATGGTCATCATCTGGAGGTGGGCTGTGATTGGGACGGCACATCCCCGGCTGGACTGCTCCACTGGCCAGAGCCCATTCCTGCTAGAACAGCTACGGCCTCCGCTGCTCTCACACTCAATCCATTAACAGATACTGGAGCTGGGACCGAGACTGGCAACACCAATGCAGACACTGTGCTCTCGTCCACACCTGCAGCTAAAGAGAGATTAATCAACTGACTGATGGTTAGCTTTATGATGGTCCATATACTGTAATGCTTGATGTTGCTTCCTATCTAAAGCTTTAAAAGTTTTTATTACAAATTACTTAGCAACTTGACACAGTTTCCAGTATGTGATTTGAAATATTTAAATATAATTTGTTTACAAACTAAAGTATTTAATACCCAGTCCTAAATGAAAAAGGTGGGTCCAAAAGGTCAAGAAAAGGTTCAGAACCAGGAAATATTTTTAAAGAATCACTTATGTCAGTTGTTCTTCAAATTTGCTAACAAAAATAAATCATAAAGGTCTAAACAGCTGTTTTTATGTTAAATTACACCTCACAAAAAAATTTTCATTTTAATAGAACATTTTGACAGCCAAAGCAAATACAGGCATAGGTTGTTGAATAAGTAGACAGGGAATGCTACTTGACTGTATAGGCAGGCAAATAGATAAATGGATAGATTACCTAGGTAGGCCTTTTTCTGCATGGCAGTAACAGGACAGTCCTTGTGAGCCAGCAACAATTCCTTCAAACGTGTCACCTCACCCCTCAACAGAGACACTTCATTCTATTGACCGCAAACACACACATAGCATTTAGTAAGACACACATACATGTGTAGTAGCACAAATGTTACTACAGGCCTTTAATTTTTCTGAGGAGTTGGTTGTCTCTGTGTGTCTCACCGTGAGTGTGACGTTAGTTGTGGCAAGCTCCTCTGCACGCTTCTCTAAAGCATTGACCCACACTTTGCGTTTCTGTCGGCAGCGGTAGGCAGCAGCTCTGTTCCTCTCCAAGAAGCGCCTTCTGCGCTCATCAGGCTCGGCCTCTGGTCCCCGACGCCTTCGTCCACCTCTAGGTGGTGCTGGAGACACCTAGGAGAGAATTATGAGTCATAAGTAATGAAATAAAAACTAGGACCAACAGTCATCCATGCAGTGGACAATACAAAAACACGTTTAGCACACCTTTAGCTCACAAATTTCACCTACCATTCAATGTATTCACTTTACTCATAAATGTATGTTCTGACACATTAATAGTCTGTGTATGTTTATGTCCCTGTAAATGAACTGCTGACCTGTGGTTGAGCTGGTGAAGGTGTCTCATTGGGTTCAATTTTCTGGTTTGGCGTTAATCCACTAATACTCTGTGGTGACAGTGCTGCCTTGAGCCTCTAGATGGAGACAAAACATATGCATAACTGGGCAAACACTCCACTTTCTTAGAAATTATTTTATTTTACTGCGATAAAAAGGGCCCAGTACTCAATTACCCAAAAGAAAGTTAATTTAAAATATGTATATTACAAAATTTATGAGCACTTCTGCAAGACTGTGCAAAGGCACACACAGAGAAGGCGGCTTTGGGCTCTCAAGCATTGGCGTTAGTTCCTTTTTTGGCAAAGCTAGTGCCCCTTTTCTAAAAATAACGATTTTATGTTGTTTCTTTCCCATGTTCGATTTTTTTTTATCACCATTAAACAACACCTCCTGCCCCCTACCTTAATCTGAACACCCGACACTCAAAAAATATCTGATTGGCCCTGCCTGTGAATGTATGTATGTATGTATATATATATATATGTGTGTGTGTATGTATGTGTGTGTGTGTGTGTGTGTGTGCGCTAAAAATGTGTTCTCACCAGCTTGGCATCGCTATGTGAACTGTATCCAGACGGAGAGGAGGAACCACTGCTGCTTCCACCAACAGGAGGGCCTGGAATGCCAGGGATGTTGGGTACCGTATTTGACGACCTAGCCAACTACACACACCCACACAGACACATACACAAAGCTTAAACAAACTCCACGCATAGAGGTCAAAACATGAGATGGTAGTTTTCAGATTTCTTACAGATATGACTGATGTCTGTCCAGGGCTGGGAAGCAGGGGAACAGTCTGACCATTTGGAAGCTGCATCATCATAGGGAAAGAACCAGAAGGAGAGCTGAAAAGAGAAAGAGAGTGAATTCACAGGCTTTTAATATAAGTAAAAGACAAATTAAGCAAAAACAAGACAGTTTTGAATAATTGTATATGAAAATATCGATACATTAGTGTTCTGCAATGTGAGTATTGATACTGTATCGATTCTGTCTTTAGCCATTTCTCTTCACCTGTAACAATGTCAAATGTAAACTAAGTAGTGTAAGCATTAGAAAACTTAGCTAACTAGTAAAGTTACCATCAACTGATGAATGCAAATCCCACCGTTCACAATACATAAAAAATACATATTTTTTTGCCTTGCTTACAGGGGTGCAGCATATCACAGACTCTGCCCACTATACAATCCTAGTTTTAAAATGACTTAATTTATTGAAGGAAATTTTTATCCAACCTCAAACAACCAGCTAAAGGTAACTGACTATTTAGATAAGTTACAGTACACACACACTTGCTTTATTACTACCAGCACTGTTGAATCTAAAATAAAGTATCCAAAAAGGTCTCAATCGATATAAGTAAGTAAGTAAGTAATTGCATACATATATCTGTCTGTAAAGGGTCAAAAAGCGATTTTAAAGGCTTTGGGGAAAAGCAAGTGACAGTAAGAGC
>JBBPCW010000106.1:13632999-13647452 GCA_037974425.1 Phenacogrammus interruptus
GACGGTACCTTGCTCAGGGTACCTCAGCGGTGCCTAGCGGTCTTGGGAATCGAACCCGGACTTTCTGGTCGTAGGGCGAATGCCCTAACCACTAGGCCACCAGCTGCCCTCTAGTATGTAGTAAGTAGACTTATTTATCTGTACTCTAGTATGTAGACTTATTTATCATGGCCTTCAACAGCTAGTCACTTTTTAAAACCATGGATTAATCAGCCTTGGTTTAAGATGAAATGTCTTTGGAGGATCACCATTCAATTTTTTTGGTTTTGGATAAACCTTAATCTGGGATACTGGCCCTCAGCATAAGTCTCATGAGAAAATCTTACCAAACGGTATATGTTTATATTGCAGCAGATTAAGATGTATTGACGAGCTTGGGAGGCCTTGATTTCAGAATGCACACAAACTGAAAACAGAGGAGAAAAGCAGACGATATTCCTACCCAGCACTTTGGTAAAGAAATGCTTCAAACACTTGTTATCTTCCTGAATATTGAAATCAGGGGATTCATTTCCTCCCATCCCCTTACATAATGGCAGCTCATTTACATAGATTATGTCCCATTCTGTTGTGTCACTGCACATTAGGTGGCTACAAAACCAACTTCTAGCAGCTCACATATTCCAAATACAATGCCATCAGCTACAGAACTGTTTTCTACCTTCAGGAGAAAAGCAAACAAACAGATGCACATTATCATTTATTTTCTTTTTTTTTTTCTCACAAGTTTCCTTAAACAGTTCTTATTAGACATCTACAACTTTGTGTCCAAAACATTTTACCCACTCATGTAATATTCACTCCTCCCAGACAAAGCATAAGCCTTGAGGGAAGGAAAACCCAAAAACATGGGGAGGAAAAAAAAAAAAAAAAAAAATACAAAAAGGAGACGGGTAAAAGAAAAATAGATTAAAAAAAAAAAAGTCAGTCAACTAGCAATCTCGCTACTAGAAATTCCTCAGGTAAGTATTTCTACAAAGCTCACAGCATACATGACGAGATTTGAAACAAAATTAGTGCATTTAATATTACAATACCACAAGCTGCTTGTAAATCAAACCAAATTAAAAATAATTAACAGGCTCCTTGATTACTCTTAATTAGTGGCACATACTCTAAAATGTTTGTGACCAACACTATCCCATCCCTGGAAAAGGGCAGGGGGAAAAAAAGCCTCTTACTCATGCATCCATTTACATAGGACCTAATGACGCTAAAGCAAAATAGAACTGACGAAGTATTAAAGGGAAAAAAAAATAAATAAACATACTAAAACTGATCTTTTCCCCTCAACTGCTTAATCCATATTACAAATTTCAATGGAAAAAAAAATATATACACAATTGTTAGGACACATGTAATCACCTTCAAAAGGTTTACATATCAAAGTCTTTTTTTTTTTAAGTAACATTCAAAATCACACAGATACACACTTCAGGATTCTGCCTACTCATCATTCTATTAAACATGTGAGATAAGCATCAATCACTTGAACAAAATGCTCTGCCCAGGGGCTGAGGGTTAGGGCGTGGGAGGAGTTACTGTGGTAAAACAGCACTTCCTGAGATTGTCTCTCTGCTGATTCAACTTTGGTCTGGATTTGTGCACAACCCATTTATACATGTATGAGAACAATGGGGGAAAAATGCTAATTACACATCTGTTTAAAAGGCAGGGAAGAAGAGCAACATCTGATACTGCTGAAACATTTGAACATGTTCAAATACACTGTAGTAACTCAAAGTAAAGAAACCACGAAGTTGAAAAGGCTATGATAGGAATCCTTGGACGAAATGATTAGACACATGCACTCACTCACACACCAATGATTTCCTCTTGAAGTCCTGAGCTATCCTTACCCATTACCTAAACCTCAAGACTGTCCGACACAGAAGGATACAACAATCACAGGTGCGCTACAATGTTACACACACAGGTAATCATTTACCAGAAAAGTACAGGCATACTGTAACTTACACATTACATTGTTAAAAAAAGAAAAAGACAACAGACTGGCATACTGGGCACATACATGATATGAAAGCAGACAAATTCACTATCCATCTCCATTCTTACTATTTTACAGCAGAGAACAATATATAGTCATAGCCCAAAATCACCACAGCAAACACCTGATCTTTGTAAGACACTGAGACAAAATCACGGCTCAAACGCAAGACAAGCGCAGGGAAGACATTCCATCACGTTGTCTTAACTGTAAAACCTACTGAATTCTTTTATCACATCTTCGTCAGCATCGCACTTTTCCATGGTCCGGTCCAGTCTCTGCAAACACTCAACAGCACATGACAAAGCAGACACCACAGAAGTACAAAGCAAGCTGAGCCACTTCACAAGTACTCACATCTTTCTTTTCAGGTGGTTTAGAGTTCTTCCCTGAATCCTAAAGTCTTCCAGTTCAACCTCCCCTGAGTAAATCATTCTTCAGTTCTGTCAACTACACTCATTTCATTTGTTGCTTTTCTCTTACACAATATAACTTGTACACTTTTTGATAGACAGACACGCACACATCATGGACTAGGGAAGCAGCAGTGTCGGATCATCTGGCTTCATCTTGTTGCATATGCAGAAGCTGTGCTGGCTTGTCAGTGGTGCTTCATAAAGTACCCTCATAAGTATGAGTAAGAGCCACACAGCAACATGCTCTGGTGCCCAGGACCATAAACACTCGAACATCAAATGAGCTCAAGCGCACGTGCGCTCACACACCGAGCAATGAACTGCTGCAGTCACAGACACATTACCATGTGCCATGGCAAATTCTTAACAAGTCCTGAGGGTCCATGCCCATCTTTGTTTTTCACTTCATCCCAGTCGCAGCTCATGTTTTGACGGCCAGAGCTGTCAGTCGTTTTGTCAACGCAGTGCAACTCTCCGTGCAGTTATGTAGTTTTATATATGTATTTATATACTCTTTTTACATACAATATATTAAGATGCGTAAATCTTTGAGAATGTGTGCGAGACGGAAGGCGTCCTATGTGATGTTACTTTGGCGATCTTGGAGGGATATTTTGCTCTTTCTCGATGCGTCTGTTATACCCTGCCTGAGGGGAGGGGCGTCTGCCCTGAGGGGGCCGTCTCTGTTGCTCTCTGAGTTTAAATCCCATCCCCCTGCTCCCACCACCACGTGAATAGTTGGTTTGCTCACGAGGAGGCCTGCTCTCGCCTCCTTTCTCCACCTTCTCTCCAGGGCTGCTTTGAGGAGGGATGGGGCCTTCTGGTTTGTTTACACGAAGCTCACGAAGTGGTTGGCTGGCTGTAGGTGAGGGGGTGGGGCTTGGAGATGGCGCTGGTACTGGTGCAGTGGGTGGGTCTTTCGGAGGCTTCTGACACACCTCGGCGTAACTGAGCTTCCGAGGCTCCTAAAAGTAGAATATCAAGACTGTTAACCTACAATTGATGCATTCATTTTCCAACACAATTATTGTCTAATGCTCAGATCTTGCCAAATTACTGCTCATAGGGACAGGAGTGGAAGTGACTAAGGAGAGAAAAGGGAAGAAAACAGGAGAAAAAAAAAAACAAACAATGGAGGGTTGCACAGAATGTAGAAAGGATAAAATAACTCCCAAAAGTGCCCTCCCACCATGCGCTTCCATGCGCTTTAGTCTCTCTTCACAGAGTCAGGCAAACATAAGCATGAAATCTGTAAAGCATCCCTTCTAAACAAAAAAAATGAATTTACCTGTACAGGTGTGCTAGGGGAGGCAGAGTGACTGACTGGAGCAGGTTTGGGTGCGGGGGCAGGTGCAGGCTGAGCAGGAACAGGAACAGGAGCAAGAGCAGGAGCAGGAGCAACAGTGACTGCAGCAGGGTTGTGGACTGTGTGTTTCGAGGTATTCGAGTCGCTGTCTTGTCTCTTCATTTGATGTGCAACACTAAAGAGAATCAAACTGGATAAGTTAGCTCTGAGTCACCATTATGGGTGACACATCCAACATACCAAATTCTTAAGGCACTATAAATCACAAGTGAGCCTAACTTGTGGGAGAAAGTGAGATTGTAATCGAAAACTGGAACACTGTTTTACTCTAATAACGCTAGCATTACTAACCTCCATTTCAAATGTTTGCTTGCGCAACATGATCTACCTAATTAGGTCAGTATCATGCTTGTTGCATGCTCAATTAGAAGTGTTAAAACACGCTTACTGGGTCTTTAGGACCCACAACTCTTACAAATCTTCAGGCCCTGTAGTGCAGTCATGTACGCAGATTTACCTGGAGACAGGTATGTCCTGCGGTACAGCGGTGGGTTTGGGTGTCGTTGCAGTAGGGGCAGGAGTAGGTCCTTCCCCCTGAGGAGATTGTGAATCCTTATTGACATCTTGTTTGTTGGCATCCAACTGCAATGCAGCCAGACACAAAGTCAGCCTCACAGTAATAAGCATGAAGTTATTATATATTAAGTGGTAACACATTCAGTTAATGCCAAATGGGAAAACATACCTTGTCCCTGCTAATGCCTTTCACTACATCAGCCATGCGATTCTCTAGAACAGATTCAGTTGATGTGATCATGCCTCCTGGCAACCGGCCAGCCACTCCCCCAGGCAGTGGTGGGAAGTTAGAGGCTGCCAGGTCAAATTTAGGTGGCGGGCTTTTGACCTCAGTTAGTGGGAGGGGCCTCTGTAAAGGGAACAGATCATACATTAGCTCAGAGTCTAAAAGAAAGGAAAAAAAAGGATTTCCTAGCTACCATAATACCATTTCTACAATAATTGAAGATACTGACTTACCATCCGTTCGTCTTCCCTCCTGCGCCTCATGCCACGGTAACTTCCTCTCCTAAAAGACCAGATGTTAATATACACCCATACCAATAGTTCCTTAAGCTCTCTCTCAAAATAACATACATTTTCTGCACAATTCCTCTATGTCTGACCCTCAGATCTCATAATCTTATTGCTCACTGGGAAAGGTGTGAGAATGACAGGAAAGAAGAGGAGATAAAGGATGAGGAAAAGAAAGAGCAGAAAAGAAAGAGAAACACCTGTTCTCCCTCTGTGCGCTCAATTTTCTCATCACTGGGTCCACATTCTTCAATAGTTTGTCTTTATATAAAAACTTGATTGCTTGCCACTTTATAACATATGTAACATCTGAGTTGGATTCACTGAAACTGAATACCAATTAAAACACACACTGCTATCTTAAAAAAAAAAAAAACAAGTATACAACTTGGTAGTTTAAGGACAGACCTGGCTCGACTGTTGCTGCCTGGGTCAGAGTGGCTGTTCTCATTGGGGGAAGATGGCGGATCACACAAGCTGAGTGACTGGGAATCTGAGCTTGACACTGCTGTCGGGGTTCTGGGGGTCTGGGGAGTGCTGGTGCCTGAAAGACCTTCTGATTGAGGGGCACCATCAGCACGGGACTGTGGTTTTACATGGTTCCTATAAACAAGACACAATACAACTTCAGTTGCCTTGCATACAAAGCACATTCTTTAACGGAAAAACAATTAGTCAAGTCTCGAAAAGGTTCTGCTCATTTATACCACGTTGAGAGATCTCCTGAGCTTGCATGTCTTGTGTCCTTCAACTGTCACTACTCAAACTGATCTAAACTACTCTCAACAATTAAGCCTGGCCATTGGGTCATTGGTATTGCTACATTATGCAAGGATGACCTGGCCATAAAATGTAAGGGAAGTAACACATTCATGCCAGTTGTAGGGGTGGGTGGCACTCGTGTCAATCATTACCAGTTTCAACAACCTATAAAAAAGGTTCTTCAAATCTTCTGTTATAGTCTGAATGCTTGTACTTATATAGAGATGTAAGCAGTGGATCTGTGCAGTGTTTAAACACATACTTCTTCACATCTACCCTCAGCATTCAAACAGCATGCCCAGTGGTACTTCCCTATTAAAGATTCCATGTGTTTGGGTCAACTGTGGAGTTTCAGGCATCACAGGAATGCCATGTACAATAAGAAATCTTGAACTTTTAAACAGGTGTTTTGAACTAAAAAGACTTGTAAATCATTTTAAAAAGTAGCAAATAACTTAATACTTAATAATTGTTGTTTCTGATCGAAAACAGGAATTTCTGATTCTGAACAGGAAAACAACTGGTGTGAGAAATCCAATCGTGTGTGTGTGTATGAACATGGTGGTGCGTTAGAAAAGAGGCATAAATGGAAGAGTACCCTCAGGATTCCAAGTATTCATATTTTTTCAAAACATTTTTACTCAAAGGAATAGGACACTCTACCCCTCTCAAAACTTGGGTGAAAAAAATATCGCTGTGAAAAATTGTGATATTTTAGATCTTAACTCCCACCCCTATTCGTCTGTAAAAAGAACTTAAAAGTTCAAAGGGCATCACTCTGTACAGTTCTTGAATACAGACACATGAGATCAGGACCTTTCCAACCAATGTTTAAACAATATTTGCGGAAGCATTAAGCCTGCAAACATGTCACATCTGAAAGGCAGCAAGTGGCCGCGGTAAGATGATTATGAGGATGGAAATAGGGTGGAATATACAGCAAAATGTCTACCTGAAGTTATTGATTACATTCTTTCTTGAATAAAGTGGAAGTCTGGAGAGCAGAAATGGTAAGGTCAGCAACATCACCACTGCATCATAAATTAGCTGAGAAAGTACTTTTAGTACAAAGTGTCATTCACCCAAAATTGTTTTGGACATTTAAAATATATATACACAAAAATTTAAATCTCACTTCTGAACTGAGGTACCACCTGCCTTAAAGGAAATCCATCAGAGATCTACTCTAGTAAAACCCATCAGGAACAACAAAGCTACCAAATTATCCTCTGTCCATTTCACTTTTTTTACTGGCTGACTGTTGCCAATTACATTTACACATTTTGCACAGTTATATTCAAGGCTCGCCCAAAAATAATGGACTTCGGTGGTACTCCGCAAATGTCAAGCTACTGTCCTGCAAAGAACAATGATGTAGGGAGCGCGGGTTCAGTTGCTCAGATGTTTATGACAGCATACCTGTTGCGAGGAAAATGGCGTGTAAGGCTGAGCGGAGATGAGCCAGTCTTGAAGCTTCCTGTAGTGCTGAAGCCATTGACAAATGTACTATTTGGGAATGGCGCCTGCATGGGGGAGAAACAAACGTACGTCATACATACAGAACGAGCCAAGTTAAACAGCCTCACCCGGAATTACAACTCTCCAATCCCACACATTGCTCCTCACTGAGACAGAGATTGCAGACGGGGGTAAACCGTTCCCACCTACTGAACGTGAAGTACATTCAGCGTTTAATATTTGTTTGGTGATCATTCTCAGCACTGCTGTATCACTGACTGTGCTTAAACTACTACAGACTAATAAACTGCATTTTATATACAATATATCTGCATGGTGGACCACAAAGATACTGATTTTTAAAAAAAAGTTAGTTTAGTTAGGCAAATAAGGACCAAGACTCTTTACACACACATCCTTGTATGCGTGTTGTTCTTACCAGTGGTGTTTCGAAGTACGGCGTGGGTGAAGGGGTCCATGCCTGTGGTAGCAGACTGTAGACTGGGTACTGCTGAGGAGGCTGGTACATTTGCTGCAGGTAAACTGGAGATGAATACTGAGACTGAGGGTTACCTGTGTATACAGTCGAGTCCACAGCACCGTAGCCGTTCTTAGCAAAGAAGGTGTTTATAGCCTTGATACGAGCCTGAAGAACAGGGAGTGTATTTATTGATAAGGTAAACATGACACAGCAGACAGATAATTTTTCAAAATGAAGATTATAACGAAGTGTTTCATAATCCCCTCAGATCTCATAATCTCACGGTCATTAGGGCAGAACCACTTGTGCTGAGAGGAGAGGGAGAGAGAGTAACAGAGGAGTGAGGAGTGGAAGAAGAGGAAGAAAGAAGTGAAATCTCTACAGCAGCAAGGGTTCTGGATCCTTCTAAGCGCGATACTGATCATCACCGGGGCAGAAAGACAACTTTATATATTGACAAAATCTGAAACAAACATGCTAAATATAAAAAGTAAAAGTAAATCACAAAGAACTTATCTCCCAAAATAAATACACAGAGCACTGTCAAATTCATCTGGTGTGAATTCTGTTTGAGCGCTACATTAGGGGAATGGTCTGTAGGGGCTTCCTTATTAATCCATGACACTGTTTTGCTGATTCAGCTTTGAGTCATGTGATTGAACTACTTCCCTCTTGCCCTCATTTGGTGTTAGCAATTTGTAGCATTCCTGAAAGAGAATCTTTTCTGTGTAACTCTAGAAAGCAGAAACTTTAAATTGACATTAATTTAAATAACTAATATAAGCTGTTCAAATTTAAACAACCAAATTGGCACTGACCAAAAACAGTCAGTGTGAACATTTTTACTTGGACACCCCCCCACACACACACACACTTTGTGCCGTTTGAACAGTCTAATTCAGGGGTGTTGAACTCCAGTTCAGAAACACCTGGTTCACCCTGCCAGTTAATGGTCAGGTTTAGCAAACATGTTTGAGGAGGAGAACCACTAAACTGTGCAGAACACCAGCCTGCCAGTACCAGAGACTGACACCCCTGGTCTAATTCAAACAACTGCTACCACGAGGCTTGATAAAAGAAACACATGGCAGCTGCATGTCTCCAAGTGCCAGAGCACAAAGAGCCCAGCAGCCCGTTTACACCTTCCTTTGTGGCTCATATTAAGGCATTGTGATGCAGAAATGCATTCTTCTTCAAATGTCTGAAGGAACATAGGCCTTCATTTTCACATTTGGATGGGAAAGAACCTTGAAACAAGAAGCAGAAGCATTCTTCTGCTAAGGATTTATGCTTGGCCCAATTTTACCTAGTGATCAGCTAGCTTTAGCGAGCAGTTTCTTCATGTTAAATGGTTATAGAAATATTTCACATAGAAAAGGCCCATTTTATAACAAAAGTAAAACTGGGATTTCTCTGGAATGCTCAAGTGGCATTTCAAGTCACTGCCAACCACACATTAGCTGAATAATACCAGAAAATAGATTGATCTTTATAAAATGAAAATTTGCAAAATGTACTATGTGCAGTCCTAAACGGCCTCTAAAGTTACTAAATCACAGGTTTAATTGCAAATGAAGAAGCTTGTCTGTTGTGTATAGGGCTATAATGCAGACAGACCTAGAGCAAGAGCACCAATAAACTCACCATGATCGGTTTTCCCTGAAAGGTTTTCACTTCTTCACGTAAATACTTGTAGGCCTGTGAAAAGAGTCACGTGATTAAGAATTACAACTAAATTACTTAAAGCACTACAAATGCTACGTTACAATACGTCTTATTCCCATTTGTCCAATTGTGAATTTGCTCTGTACCTGTTGGGCATCAGTGTCAGACTGGAATGTGATGTACCAATTGTTATTGTGAGCAAATTCAACACTGATGACCTGTGGACACTTTTCATTTTTAAACAGTGCCTCCACCTCCTGAAAGAGACCAAAACAAACGAATTAATAAAAACACATTGCTCTTGCACAATTTATGACTAAAAATGCAAAACTGTTAAGTACCCTAACAATGTTTGTTATGCTGTCTATTTTGAAGTTGTTCTATTTTGTGAGTAAGACACTTGAGTGCCCACCTCCACAGGAGTGGTCTCGGGTACTTCTCGAAGAATGATAATGCAGCGCTTGTGATTGGGCCGAACCTTCTCGCCTTTTTCATCCACTTGCACCATGGGAGAAGCTATGAAGTACATCAGGGAAGAGAAAACATTAACATGAGGACACACAGGCAAGACAAAATACACAAGATATGTTCATCTGTACATAAAATTAAATTATGTGACACCTGCATGCTTATTTTTTAAAAACTTGTGGCTTATATGGTCTACAACCACAATGGGAATAGGCTACATGAATCTGATATTTGCAGGTTTTACCTCGCAGCACCTCCAAAATCAGATCCATATCAGTGGTCAGCAGTTTAATGCCCTCCATGCTGGCTATCGTCCAGATAGGCACAAACTGATCACTGTCCATCTGAGACATCAGGTACAGGTCTTTAGAGAGGTTCTCCCTAAACACACAAAAAACATTACCATCTTTGGGCAGGACAGTGAACACTGAGCGAACATGGAACCAGCTATGCAACTTGAAGTGTGTGTAAAGAACAGGAAGGATTAGGTGAGTGTCCTTACCTCGAAAAGCAGAACTCCAATTGCTTTTTCAGTGATTCCCTCAGACTCTCTTCAGAAAGGGGCTGCATCTCCTCAGTCACCTCCCCCTCCACTGTGCACAAGCATACACACTCAAAGTCTTGCTGTATATCTACTCACTTGTTTGTACAGACTACAAACAACTACAAAGTAATAAAGCAGAAGCGTATCGGTTAAAACTCACCTGGTTCAAACATTGGGTAGATGACATCTGCTGCATTTATCCCATTTAGCAGACCACCCTCTACAGGGGGGACTGACTCCAAGTCACCACAGCCAAGATTATATCCCTTACAGCCTAAATACGAGGAGACAGGAGAGAAAAAAATACGACACATCATGACCTTTCCTAAGCTTGTCTGCCCAGAGAAATGAGTTGGTGTTTATTTCAGATCACTATTCTAACAGCAGCCCATCACTTTAAAACTACTCAACCCCCTTCCCAATAAGAATAAAACAAAACTCCATAGACCCAACCCCCACCCTCAGATAAATGACTGTTTACACCCATGGAAAGCACTTAATTTCAATGACTATACCCACTGACACCTTTGCCAGTCACTAGTTGTACCTTCTGGCTGCTCAGTGGGGGTGTGGTCTGCCTGTGGCCAATCAGGGCTCTCCATTCCCTCCTGTGGGTTGTGGGTAGGAGGGGCAGAGACCTCCTGCCAGACTTTGGCATTGGGATTTAGACCAGCCCCCTTTGTGGTCACCTTGAAAGCAAGACAAGAAATAAGTGTGAGTTACATAGGTGACCCATTAGGTGTTTGTTACCTACCACCATTTGACGTCACTGGCTTGCAAAAATATGAACTCCTAAATTTGTAAAACTAAATGAAAAGGAAAAAAAAACAGAGCAAACTTCAACAAAATCTGCAAAATCACAAAGTTGCTACAATGTCACTGAATAGGCAGGCAAAAGGCTGAATGTGAAAGTGGCCTGTTCAACAAAAATGGGCTTGCTACATAGTGGAATTTCCGAGTTAAGCGAAAGTTAGGAAGTGTGAAAAAAGTAGAGTAGTGTAACAGAATCTCACTTTGGAAATGTGAACTTTTACTGCTCTGTAAACATGACTGGATTTAAAGGCAGTTCGGGCCGTTTCCAATGAGGAACTGAGACGCCGTTAAAGATGTTTAAAACAGAAACAGGCTTTGACATTCTCTCCCATAACGGGTTGTACCGTCTATACCTTTGGCACGGAGTACGTGTGCGAACTCGTTATCATTATTTCAGCCAACACTTCGCTCCGGTTTTAACCTTTGACCGCAGCCTGGCTGCACTACTGGAGCTTATGTTCATTCACGGGCCTGATTATGAGCCTGTCTACTTCGACATGTGATCCAAAATAGCCTTTCACACGCCTAATCTGATCAGCCTCCAGCAGCTCCTGTAATGCCGACTGAGATCGCCTGCCAGCGCGCTACAAACCTGGATCTAAAATCGTCCCCTGGCTGATCTGACCGCCACCTTATTGGATTTAAACTGATCTACGCTATTTTCATACTGCCGTGAAGGAATTCGTTAGATTAATTCATTTCGTGCAACGCTTAATACAAATAACCCAAATCAGCGAAATGTTATCTTAACCTTTCGTTGAGAGTAACCAAACTCAAGAGGGCACGCCGGCCTTCAAGGCCACCTAGTCTCTTTCACGTGGCCTTGTCGTTCTGCACACGATGCAGAAGTACTCAACCTTTCAGGGAAAAACATGTTGCACTCATAACCTCCCTGTTCTAAACGTGTAATAATTACCGAACACCAACAACAAAACCAATTAAACCGTGAAATTGAGAGCATATCTGGATCGAGACACATCAGGCCTCCACGAGGCTAAACTCGAGGCTAAGTCAAATCCAAGTCACGCCGCGTCTCTTCTCAAAAACCCATTAAAACTCACCTCCACGAACAACAGCATGATCCTCTTCCCAGCGACGCTACCACTCACCACAAGCTCCGTCAACAAATGAATCTAGTTTGCGAGAAGAAGTCCCCAGATTAACCTTATTTTCCTTTTTCCCCGACCAGGAACGAGGTACAGTTGTAAAGAGTTCACAGACGGCTCCCCTGCACCAGCATGGCACAGGGCTTTTGCAGAGACGCGCTTCTGATTGGCTGCGGAGCTCCTCTTAGCCCTGCCTCTTTACTAGTCACATGCGACGGCACGCTTTGAATAACCCCGCCTCCCATTCATAGATTCGTCCAGACCGAACTCACCAAACCTGCGTCATGCAAAACACGCTCTCTCATTGGAGTTCGACCATGTTCATCATCTCTAGTACAACCGGAACCGGGACGACCCCCATGATTCACTGCCGAGCACATGGCGAGAGGAAAAATAGCTACATAACGAAGCACAGTGGACATAAAACCGATCAAAAGGGTGGAAGTTTTTTTTTTATTTTTAAAAGTAAAATAAATAAAAACATTAACAGAGCTTAAGGCTGTGCCTCTTCAATTACTATAATAGTTTAACGAACCGTTACAATGCCATCTTTGGGTCAGACAATGGTTTATATCTGACTTTCAACAAGTGTACTAAAGTTTTCCATTCACTGCATTAAATGTGTAAATACACAGTGGTGAAGCTCTTCGTGAACATCGCCAAAACGCACACAACTCTTCCCATGGATGCACGGATCCCCACAAACCAGCATTATGCATTTCACCAAGTCATCGCACCAACCATGTTGTAAGCTCTATTTCGAGCGCAACTGCTCACTAGCAGCACATGAAGGCCATTACCCGAAAAAAAAAAAAAAAAGAAAAAACAACAGCGTTCAATGTCAGTGCACACTGAACTCACAAATGTTATCTAAATGTGCGGCTTTTATAAACAAATTGTACCTCAGTTTTTTCATCTGAGCGAACTCCCAGAACACTAGTGTGATCAACATTACTTACAAGGAGGCAAAGTTATTTATAATAAACACGTTAAAAGCTTTTAATATTAATCTTTAATATTAAAGAATATTAATTACAAAGTAGACCTACGCACTTTGTAGCAGCAAAACTACGGAAAAGTACAAGGAAAATGATGATGTGATTACTGGGCTCTAACGGTCTTTGGTTTTCTGTGTTCAAACATTTAGATATTTCACTCAACTTATGTAGCTAATTTTTTAGCCAAAATTCAAATACTCTGACGGGCCACAGCATTGTACAAGTTGGGTTTCCCCAAACCTACAGCTTCACAATCGTCAGCCCTGTGGCAATGCGCATTTTAGTTTGTTACCTGATCAAATGCAAACATTTTAAAGTTTTGATGCACTTGATAAGGAGATGATTTATTGATTCAGCTGTGTTGAGAGGCTGGTAAAAACAAAGATATTCAAAGGTTTTAATATTCAAAGATATTAATATTTTAGTTTTGTGATTAGTGCTTCTACTTAATTGTCTTGTGGATTCTAATGATTACAGATTTGTGTTCCACACCTGACTGACTCAGCTGCTGTGAAGCCTGATGCGTGCCTGAAAATCAAGGATGCAGCCATGGCAGACTGCGTGTCTCAGCCATTACGTCACTGAATTCTGTCCCATTTTGTACGATGCTACAGCCAAGAAATAAACCCTTCACTTAGTGTTATGAATTACAAAGATATTGGATAGTGCTCAATCATCCAGAAAACACATCAAGGTTGAGAGTCTTTATAACCCATTATGACTTTATAAGCCTCTAGCCACCACTTGGGCATGGTGACATTACCTTCATGTATGGCTGCTTCAGAGTGTTCCTTTCCACAGACAATGGGTTTACATGGAGATTACTCACTAAATTGTGTGCACAACTGAATATTTGTTTCAAAAAATGTGTGTAGCCTTAAAAAGCTGACATCAGAAGTGGTATCTTTTTTTAAGCTTTTGGACATGCAGGTCTAGGATACTTGGAATACACTGCTGAGACACTTTATTAGGTATACCTACATTGTGTCTACACTTATTGTCCATTTGATCATCATCACTTACCACAGAGGTGTACTTTGTAGTCTACAATTACAATGTACATCATTTGGTAGCCCCCTTTACCACAATCTGTGGTCACAATCCCGCTTCCCACAGGACCAAGAGCAAGCAGGTATTGTCTGGATTTTGGATTATTCTCAGTCAGAAGTGACACGGACATGGTAGATTACACAGACTGCACAATATAGATCACACAGCTTTGAGTTTTTATAAAATATAATATAAAATTTTTATATAAAATTGAGAGGCAGTTACAGCATTTAGTGTCCTGTACTGTTACGTTATTACATGACAGTGTCACGCACGTAAGACAGTGTCC
>JBBPCW010000106.1:13649203-13673977 GCA_037974425.1 Phenacogrammus interruptus
TTAATACAAAGACGAGACAGGACTGGAGATAATGAAATTATATAGAGCAGCACAAAATCCGCCTTATACCCATTGTTTTGTAAACAAAATCATGGTGTAATGACTAACATAGCATGAAGGCGTTTTATACCCGTTGCCATATGCCGAATATTCAGTGTCACGCCATGTAAAATAATTGTGTAACGTGCCACTGTCCCTCAGTGGAAACCCAGTTGTAAGGACTGTCACGTACCACTAGGGGCTCTAACGTGCTACTGTCCATCAGCGCGAGCCACTGTTCCACAGAGCGAGCCACTGTCCCGCAGCCCACGAGCCACTGTCCCGCAGCCCGAGCCACTGTCCCGCAGCGCGAGCCACCGTCCCGCAGCCCACGAGCCACTGTCCCGCAGCGCGAGCCACTGTCCCGCGACACTACGGGACAGTCAAAGCGTTGGCACGGGACAGTCTTACGTGCATGCCACTGTCATGTAATAACGTAACAGTACAGGACACTAAATGCTGTAACCGCTACTGATCCTGTGGACAGAAACTGACCAATGAAGGACTACAGAACTAACTCAAATTGCTTAGCTTCAGATGGGATGAACTATAATTAATAACTTTACAGCAGCAAGATTAACCAATTGGTTAGATGTATCTGATAGAGGACAGTAAGTGGACTCCAGCACCACAGCTGTGTGTGCTGTACTCTGTGCAACACACACAAACACAACCATGCCCCTACCATTTCAGCATTATTACTGTGCTGAGAATAATCCATGATCCATTGATAAACTGGGTAAAGGAACATAAAGTATAGAGAAAAAGACAGACTACAGTCTGTAATTGTAAAGTACAAAGTCCACTTACATGCTGCAGCTGATAAAGCATTTTTAACGTGTTTATTATTAATAACTTTACCTCCTTGTCAATAAGGCTGATCACACTTTGTGTTGTGGGAGTTTGCTCAGCTGAAAAAAACGAAACCTCAGTAAAATGCTCTTAAGATGATGTGTCAAACATGTAAACTTGTGAATGGCAATGCTTATTAACATGCAAACAAAGCAGAATATCTTCACACATCATGTAAATCATTTCAACAGGAGAACAGCCCACAAATCATGAGCCTAACAGGCAGCAATGGGCCATATTTTATCCTCCACAACTAAGCCAGCTATTTTGGGTTCAACTCACATCAAATGAAGGAATCAAGAATACGATTTACCTTTCTTCACTACAGCAGGCTGACACATGGTGGTTACACCACACTACACACAGAGGCTGAAACATCACAGAGTGATTTGAAACAAGCTAACAACAAAGTAAAAAACAACATGCCTTCCCCCACCCCCACACAGATGTATACATTTACATCTGTTACTAAACAGGGTGAGAATAAGAAAGTTGTGTTTTTAATAGACCTGGGCATTAAGTATTTGGCTCAGACTAAAGGCAGACAGGTTCAACAGCATGATCAGAGTGACTAGGCAGGTTTGTGGTAGCTAAGAGAGTTAACCAGGGTGTCTGCTGATCTAACCTCCAGTCAGAGTGGGTGACCTGGTGACCTAACCGTTTGCCATATTGTGGAACAGTATCCGTTACACCACGTTTGCCGAAAGGCCTTCAAACACGCCTGCGCACACCCTAACTTCTTTAAGTGTTTCTTCCAAAAGGTCAGTTTAATACAAATTTATTCATACTGTGCTTTTTACAACCAATGTTCTTAAAAAGCAGCTCTACAAAGTCCAGGTCTGAATAACAGGGGAGAGAAAAAGTTCCCTAAAGCCAGGGGTAGAACCAGAACTCAAAAGGGGCATCCTCTGGTTGATCCTCTGTGAACACATCAAAGCACAGGACAGCCCACAGTGCGAAATTCTCTTTGCATTTAACCATTCACCAAGTGAAGCAGTGGCTGCAGTGTGTGGAGATGGTACCTTGCTCAAGGGCACCACAGTGGTGCCACTAGCAGTCCTGGGATTCGAACCCACGACCTTCTGATTAGGGCAACTCCCTAACCACCCTAAGTCACCAGCTGCAGCAGAAAGAAAGACTCTGCGGAGATAAATAACCTTAGAGAACAGCTTAGTCACGGTTAGACAGAGACTATTTATGATGATGCGCTAGTAGGCTAACTAGCCTCCCTCATGTCGCGGCGGAGGGGGAGGAAGGGCTGCTGGTGGTGGTGGTGGTGTTGGTAGGTAGGGAGGGTGGGGGTTCGTGGTGGGCCCATAGTGCCGATTCAGCACACTCACTCCAGGCCCTGACTCACCATGCTGCCTCGGTCCTTCCCGGCTTCAGCTGCGCCTTTCTCCTTATCCCGGACCACCGATCTGGACTCGCCCCGCTCCGTCTGCTGTAGTGATCCACTGTTCTCTGAAGTCATCGGCCGCCTGTAGCGCCGCCTAGGCCAGGCCGGTCCGGTCCGGTCTCTCTCCCTGCCCCTCTCCTGAATGCAACAAGCTCGCTCGGACTAGTTTGCGTCAGTTAGTCTTTAGGTCCTGTAAACAGATCTGAAACACAGCTCTAGACCAAAACGTTGCGCCTGATTCTTTATTCGCAGTGTTGTTTCTCCTCTCAGATCCAAAATAGGCTTAAAAACAGAAGCAGCAACGAGACCTTTGAGACCACCAGACAGCTCTAACAGACCCCACGCTCCGCCACCATCCCGACACACACTGCGACCAGAGGAGTGAATGGATCGCTCTTCTGAACCGACTCTTTATGTGATTCAAACAACTCCCAATGAGTCGGTTTATTTTTTAAACTGCCATCAGAATTAAAATCAGGAAACTTAATTGATCCTGTCGGAAATGATAATGATTGCCACAAAACTTCTGATAACTTCTAAAAACTAATACACATTATAAAACTCAATAAAACAGTTACAAAATCATAACAAGAACTATCTCTTTGAGTTAGTTTTCTTTTTTTCTGTAGACACTTGCTGATTGATGGTGGATCACTTTCAGTGGTTTAACTGTGATTTTGCACATTTCCAGTCTGACTCCAGTTTTCACCAGAATAAAGTACATCAGGCTCAGGCATGCATGTTCAACTGAAGACTGGTGTTTATGGAGGCAGTGATTACCAACTTGCTTATAGGGCATTTTCCTACGCCTAGATTTTTAAATATATTTGTTCCTGTTCTGTCATCATACTTTCGCACGGTAATACAAAGAAGCATTCGTATGGATGTAAAGCATCAACATAGTTTATGACAAATGATTACTGATGCATAATTTAATACTAGGTGGTTTGATGTTATGTAAATGTTATACTCAGTATTATCTCATTGTATTACGAAGTAAGCAGATGATTTGCATTGGGAGTGACGAGGATAGATAAGAGAGTTAACCAGGGTGTCTGCTGATGTATAGGATCTGGATACTTATGTGTCATCACGACTACTATGGTACTTATTTATAACATTTCCCCAGCATATGTGTATATATATCATAGTGTATTACATATTGGAGTTTTTCTTGTGTCTGTGAGCTCTCGTAAACAATTTCCTCCAGGATCAATGACGTTTTCTGATTCTGAATTCATGTGGTTTCGCTGCGATTTTGCACATTTCCAACCTGACCCAGGTATTCATCAGAATAAAGCAGGCTTCATCAGACTCAGGAATATTAAACTGAATACTCGTGTATATGGAGGCAGTGATTAACCAACTCGTCTCTAGGGCATTCAGATTTTCGTACGACTAGATCTTTAAATATATTTGTTCCTGTTCGTCTATTTCTGTATTGTATAAGCTTAGATAAATGTGCATGCATCTGCATATACAAATAGTAAATAGTGTATGATGCGCAGCATAATATTCGGTTGTTTGATGTTGTATTTTACAGCGTTCGGCGATGTAAATAATTTGATAAAACTGCGTGTGAGTGAATAAACGCCAACTGAAGTAAAGTGAATTGAATTAAATCGCCGAGTATATGTTGGATTCATTAAAACGATCAGTTTAAAAGAATCGACTCCATGAACTGACTCGGACGTCTCATCAGCATGTGAGCGACCCTCCCCCCTCCAACTCTCCTCCCCGGCAACAGTGTGCAACACGCCGCATAGCAACCAGCGGGCGCTCTCCGCATAGCAACGGACGCGCAGCGACGACTGCAACCAGGCAACCGCCAATCATGACACAGCGAATAACGCATGCAGCCTCCGAACAGCCATCAGTAAAGTTAGTTTAGAGGGCCCATGTCTCTTTTACTGTAAAAACAAGTTACAATAAAACTCTGTTGTATTGCATTTTATAGAAAAAAACGGCCACAATCCACAATAAGATTATTATACTTCTCAAACTCAGAACGAAGGCACACACTCGCATAGTCTCTCCGTTCCTTCCCCCTGCAACTCTTGCAGATTTTGGCACATTTGTAGTTCTTACTTCTTAAATTATATTTCTATTTTGTTAGATTGATATTGTCCGTGCTGAAAAGCATTTTACTGTATGTTGTTCTGAGGACTGCATGTGACGAATAAAACTCTTAGAACTCTTGTGAAAAAGGTTCCCAGATCGGGAAACTTAGTATCTGATGTAATGATACAATAAAAGTGTAGCTAAATGAAGTTTCAGAAACATTGCTGTGTTTATTTTACAAATAACCAGGGTGCTGCTGATTTCTAAAGAGGGCCAAAGAATCCTCAGATTAGACAGCTGGACACAAAAAGCAGATAATTTCTTATACACGTGTTTCAATAAATAAACTGTGAACACAAATTAATAGCAAACGATGTACAATTACTCATTTCTGTCAATCTGAATTTTTCAGTGTATCTGATCAGTGTGCATCAAAAGCATCTGGATGTATCTGCTTTCACTTCTACACCTTGAAATTGCCCAGGGTCTAGAAAGCTTTTTTTTTTTTTTAGCTCATCACCTCTAAAGCTGGTGTTAGCAATACAGACTGGGAGCAGATCTCCAGATATTACATAGTACTGCTGATTAAGGACATGATTTCCCCTGTGTATATACTGTACTGCCTAGCTTTACCTTGCTGAAAAGCAAAACTGCTCTAGAAACAGCAGTCTCACTCTTAAAGACGTACTGCCACATTTTCATATTTAACCAGATTTGTCACAGATAACGAATGAATGGAAGCATGTGAGAAATCTAACTTGTGGTGCTTCTTGTTTCAGTTGCTTATTTTTAGATTTGTGTTTTTAAAATTGTACTTACATGTATACTTATATCTACTGTACTTGTACTCATTTCTTTACTTTTCCTTACTAATTCCAGCTTTTGCTTATTGTTTATAGTGTTTGCACAGTCGAAAAGGAGCAGTTTAGAGGACACATTTCACTGTGTTGTACTTTTATGATTATGCATATGACAGAAGTTTGAATCTTGAACAGGAGAAAGATCTTCCAACCACATTTGCTGAGTGGCTCTTTTATTCATACATACATTTTTAGAAATCAGTATGTAACAGCTGATCTTAGAGTATCTATTCTTGTATCAGACCATGTTTCAGAATCAAACCATTCATTGTATGCAGCTGCTGAGAGTTTTAGCTGATAAGTCTTTTAAACCAGGCAATAGAGGTGTAATAATTAATGCCTACTGGTGCTTGAGGGAAACAACTGGAATATTACCTCTTAAAATTGAAAGCAACATCAAACAGTATCCTGGGAAAACATTTGTAGTCACAGTAATGTGTGAAACTAGACAACAGTGGAATAGCCATAATGTTGAACTACAGCTGCAAAAATCATGTTTACACCCAAGTAGTGGTCTGGAAATCATCAACATAACCGAGTGCCCTTGGATTATATTACAGAGTAGCAGAATACGTTTGCATGTGCATTAGACAGTGTGTTTAGGCCTTGGTGGTGCTGGACTGTGACGTCTGTTGGCTGTGTAGCTGCTGTAGCTTCATGTTCATGACTTCAACCACAGCTGTGACAAAGAGAAATGAGAAAATGTCATATATATGAGAAAAACTCATAGGGTCGGTTTCCCGGACAGGAATTAAGTAGTTCTGTGAACTGAGATTTTCCATTGAAAAGGAAAGGGTAGTCCAAGACTAGGCTTAATCCCTGTCTGGGAAACCGACCCATAGGGTCCTACTGTTTACACTACTCTGTTTGCATTGTTGTTTCACAACGCTGTGCTAATATGGCACAATGCACTTTAACGTTCCATTTGAACACTGCACACATTGTTGCAACATTTATATAAATACATATATAAAAACCTCACATTTTATTAGCCCCATATTTTCTCTCTAACCTGTGGTGCTCCTTGTTTAAGTTATTTAGTTTTAGATTTGTGTTCTAGACAATTTCAGAAGTGTTTAAAATTTTAAATTGTAAGTACATATTATACTAATATCTGCTTTACTTATACTTTATATTTCTATTATATTTCTTTATCTATATTTTTGTTTCATAAAATTACAGATTTTTTATTTAAAATGTTCTGTACTGTATTGTCTATAATGTTTGCACAGTCAAAAGGAGCAGTTCAGAATACATCTCACTGTGTTGTACTTGCATGACTACGCATGTGACAAAAAATCTTGAATCTTGTTTTTGGTGTAAATACAGTGGTAAGGCAGTAAAAAGCAAATTAGCTGAATCAAGAGAATCACCTTGCTTCATTGCATGTTTTTCTTGAAGAGCAGGCTGAATCTTCTCAATCTGTTTTGTGAGGAAGTCGATTTTGCGTTTAAAGAATTCTTTACTGTCCTCCACATTCTGGGAAAAAAAAGGCAGCTCACTTGAGTTGTCTTCACTCAAATTTTAGATCTTAAGAAGATATGTCTGTAGAAAAATGCTCTTACTCACCTTTTCTACAAAGTAACCCGTTCCCACATCTACTAAAACATGTTCTACATCGTTCAGAGTTCCAGGAACATACATCTATGTAGGTTAGTTTAAAGAAAACAGCAATGGTCAAAAGAAAACATCTGTCTGTCTGTGTGTCTCTCTCTCCCTCTCTCTCACACACATACACAGTTTTAAGAGCTGAAAACATAAAACTACCAAACTGGAAGCGACTCAGCTGGTGAAAGGATACAGAGCTGGTAAGAGGAACAAGTAACTGTTTTCCTGAGAAAAGCAAGGAGAAATAAGGAATATGTTTCAAGTAGCAACACAGATGTTGGATGACTGTGGTTCTGTATCCTGGTCCTGTGTGGTATTTCACAACACACTCAGACGATTACAAAAGCCCAAATCTGAGCAATGTCCAATAGGATTGGTTTATAGCCTTTTTCCCTTTGGACAGACCTGTCCTTGGGCTGTAGATATCTGGCTACACAAAGAAATCATGCTCTACAAAATGCCTCCCTATCGTTGCTCCAACACACCTGATGCAATCAATCATCTAATTAACAAGCGTTCCTGGAGTTGAAGCAGGTCTGTTTGTGCAAAAAAATAAATCTAAATCATGTAGAGAAGGAGCACTACAGGACCAGGGTCAGATAACGGTGAGATAATGAATAAGAATTATGCAAACATTTAGATTATAGAGCCTTACCTTCGTTGCTTTTTTTGAGAACATTTAGGCTGTCCTTGGCTTCTACATATTTTGTTTGGACCACTTTTAACTGCGCTATAGATGATGACAGAAATTCTGTTTCCTAAATAGCAAAAGGAAGACATTTTTGAAAGTCACGGATGATGCATGGTCAAACTAAGATTTTTAATATAGTGAGTAAATAAATGTGATATAAGCATATCATTAATTGAAAGTTAGAAGCACTGTAAAGCCAACGGACAATTTATTTTCACAAGCTGGCTTAGTTTAAAAAAATCATGTATTTTGCTTTGGTGTCTGCACTGAAACGCCCATCACGTCACGTACCGAACATGACTATTACTCCTCCCCTCTTCTCCCTTATAATGACAATATATGTACAAAAGTATTGAGACACTGAATTATTGAATTTAGGTAGCCAAATACTTCCAGTGAAGGGGCAATCTTAATGCCTGACCATACCAAGACGTTTTGAACGGCATGCTTCCAAATTTGTGGACAGGGGAAGGACCTTTTCTATTTCAGCATGACTGTGCCACAGTGCACGAAGCAAGGTCCATGGTTGGATGAGTTTGGTGTGAAAGAACTTTACTGCCCCCCCAGAGTCTTAACCTCAACCCCATCCAACACCTTTGGGATGAACTGGAACGGAGATTGTAAGCATTGAGGAAGGCTTCCAAGACGACTGGAAGCCGTTAAAGCGGCAACGCGGGACCAAATCCATATTAAAGTATTTGTATCTGAATGAAATGCCATTAAATTCCCTGTTGGTGTAATGGTCAGACGTCCCAATACTTTTATCAATGTAGTATTTCTGGGAGGGTTCATCTCCCTCACGCCCACTCTGTATAAGCGGCCAGCCAGGAGCTAACAGAAACGTGATAGCTTCATGGAGCTCTCACAGAGTAGCCCAAGGATGAACAAAAAAACTAATTCTGCAAATAATACCGATATTCAGAGGCTCAGTGAATCCAATTGTTTACCTGCTCGAGCTGAGTCTTCAAACCTTCCAGCTGTGGAAGAGACAGCTCGGTGAGATTCACAGCCATGCTGGAAAAAGAGAACAAAGAGAGCTTCCGGCTTAAACGGAAACGAAGGTCGTTTTAGCTTTAAACGTCAGAAATACGATTGAAAAAAATATAAAATTAAACCAAAACGATTATCCCAAGAAAAAAACTGTTCCGCGAAATATTACGAAATAATTTCTTAATTAGGAAATCAATTTTATATAATACATAACTTATTTTCACACGTTTTCTGATATTCATACTAATAGTGATTCTTTCGTTAAAATGAATTTACTGATGAAAGAAAAGAATTTAAACTACTGATAACCAAGCAAACCCCAATCTACAATTAACTGGTCGCCTAGGTCGCCTTCGTTTAAAGCACTCCAGATTTGTTGCACAGTACTAGTGCTTGGTGTCTCAGTGGATGTAAAATACACAGCTAAATATAAAGGGTAGCTTTTAATATTATAATTCATGTCCATGTGTGTAAGGTAGTTTCCTAATACAGTCCTTAAAAGTCCATGTTTTAATACCACATGTATGGCTTATATCTCCCAAAAGGTAGGGCAGCATGATTACACTACCAAACTTTGTTATATATGGAACTGAACAGAACACAAGATAAGAAAATGAACAAGACCGCAAGAAATCACTAAAACAGCATACTCAATGTCTTGTGTCCAAACCTGTTATGGTATATTTCCTTAATGGCATGAATAAATTCCAGTCAGAGCCCACCCTTTTTCACCCAGAAAAAAAATACTATAATAAGAAACAAGCAAAGACAGCACAAAGCAATTCCATGTTTGCATGAATTTAATATAACTAACTCTACAAGTTAAAATGTAAAAGCACACAAATGTAAAAGCCTGCATGTTAAACAAAATGTACAAATTTCCAAAATGCAAATAAAATAAAATTTAAAAGAAAATGAATGCAAAAGTAGGATAAGATTAAGGAAGTTACACTAGAAGGACCAGAATACATTAACAATTAAAGTGCCACATTATATGATTAATGTAACAGACTTCATATTGCCAATACAACTGGTTCATTATATTATTATACATCACTTCACTCAGATCACTGCATTGCATACTTTGACTGTACAATTGTACAAATATTAATATAACAATTGTGTTAGCGCAGATGCACAGGTAGGCCATATGCAATTGGTGCTGCTCCAATCATGTGTTTGAGGTGTGTTGCATCACGTGATTGGTCGAGATGCTGGAGTAGAGAAGAACCTGAACCACTGGAGAGCCAAGATTTTAACAGGGCAGAGGTGAATCGATCAAGGTCACGATCGGTCACATCCCACAAGTTGCCAAGCACCAATGGGCTAAAAATTAAAAATTAAAAATTAAAAAAAAAAAAGCCGGAATGAGCTCACAAGTAATTAAATTGACCGTTACAATGACTTACCAAAGCAAGGCCACTACACCTAGTTTCATTTGCTTAGCAGGACAAGTTAGTAAGCTAATAACATGCATTTTTTAAGTTTTAATATTCCACCTGGTTCTTTGGGAGTTAGTTGGGATACACCTTACTATAAAATAATCAGAAATAATTTGAAATCTGTTGTCAAATTATTGAAAAATAAAATGCCATGGGCCTAAGGTTGCATGTATTGTTCTATTTAATTTTATAAAATAATTAATTCAAAACTGACTGCTAATGACTGTATATATATTACCATCCAGCAGTGAGGTAGTTGAGGATGATGCCAGTTCCCTCAAGACAGCCCTGCACACTGAGTGCAGCACTACTGCAACCAAAGAGCATAGCCACAGCTCGTACTTGCCCCTTCAGAACCCTCTGAGCATCAAGAAAGCGTGCCCCTGCTCCATGTCCTACATAACTTCAATACAAAGAAAGAAAAACAAAAACAAAAGGCAAGGTATGAGCCAGTTTGTTGGCTTGAAAGGTAAATATACACTGTTGAATTGGAAAATCTCACTCACATATACAAGTCTTTGGTGGTTATAGCCTCTTGCAGTTTATCAGGGTCAGGAGAGGCACCACTCACTCCTTCCCATGCCTGCTCACTGAACAGCCAGAGAAGAAGAAAAAAGATCATTTACAGATGAAACACAGGGACAGAGATGGAGCCACTTGTCAAATGCCATGAAGGCAGGCTCATGTTAATTACTTTCAGTACGTACCTAGTAAACCAATCTCTGAAACGCTTTTCAGTCTCAAGCAGGTTTCTATCTGGGTTTAGAACAAAATAAACTTGCTGGGGGTCTACACCACGTGATAACACACAGTCAGTATCCACCTGCGCAATAAGAGAAAACATACAAGGACTCCAGTTAACAGTCAGGAAATCATTCAAAACCAATATGCTATGAAATAGGAGAGATGCATGGGTCTGTGTACCTCTTGGAGATAACTGTGGCCCAATACAGCATGTAGAGAAGGCATACGAGTGACAGAGCGAGGCTTCAGACAAGGTATATTCTCCCATGGCAACTTCTGAAGGTACTGCTCAAAAGTACACACATACAGTCTTTAGAAATTGTATCTAGGCCTTCTATAGAACAATAGTACATGGCCTCAATTTTAGCATTATTTATCTGCCATCAGATATAAGATGCTCTTTAGCATAACAAAATAGTCATTTACACCTCCGAAAACACTTCATTGTTCAACAAGACGAGCAAATATTACAATAGGAGTATCTGTATAACACACAACCTTGTCCAAGATTAAGACTGTGTGTCCCTGAGGCTCCTCCCTTCCTTTCAGTTCAGACACACCCTTCTGTAGCAGCTTCAGGAAATCTCCCTCCAGACATGCACCATCAGCTAAAGCATGTAGGTCTGTGAGAGAAAGCAGAGGGGCTGCAGAAAGAACCACCTAGAGGCAGGAAGAAAGAGAAATTAATCTAAGGATGATGCATTTTATCACTACTACAGCTGTCCTTGATGAACAGAGAAAAGATTCACATGCACACAACAGGTACAAAAGGACAGTTTCTGCACTTTTACTCGTGTACGTTTCAGGTTTGTGAAAATGGTTGAACCGAAAGTGGAATTAGTCAGCATTTACTTCATGGACACCAGTTAAACACTTTTCCTACACAAGGAAATATTTTCATCAGTGCTAAGTGTAGACCTATGACATGACACCTGTGGCAATGTAATGTCACTAATACTGAGAACATCCCCAGACTCTGATACAGACCTTTAGCATGTTTACATTGATCTTTGTTCCTGCTACTGAAGGTTGGAGATATTTTAGTTGAGCAGACAATTCAGGGTCAGAGGTCAATGGGAGAAGTAAAGATTTCCACACTCCTAAAGTCTCCTCCATTTCCTCAAGCAGTTTCTGTGAACAAGAATGAGAGAAACAGGCTATTTACACAGGCCACCAATAACTGCAAGCTAGCAGCATTTCACTACCCAGCCAAAAAGTCTAAATTCAGAAATATAGAAATTAAAGAAACATCAGGCAACTATATCGTCCACCAAATCTTCTCCCTGTTACTTTTCAGCATGCTTCTAAAGCCAGTTTGTCTACCCCTCACCTGCACACGAGCATCCAGAGCCTTCCGGCCCTCCCACCACTGCACTTTATCCGCCACTCCACTCCCTTCCTTTTGTCCCTGTAACACTCCCTCCAACTCCTCCAGCAGCACAGGCATTGGACGCTACAGACGCAAAAATAGGACAGAGCAATACATTATGACCTAATTCGTTATTCATTTTATCAGTGCCACTTACCAACGGTCAGAACCCTTACTGGACCACCAGGTGGTGGACTGATCTCTACACAGCAGTAAAGCTGACATTGTAGAGACATTAGTGTATGTGTATTCTGCAAAGTGGGTCACACAGTGCCGCCGGATTTATTAAAAACATTGTCCATTCACTCTTAACTTTATAATGAAAAGGTCTGAGAAAAAAAAAAAAAAAGAACTGAAGTCTAATGTGCAATAAAGCCAATGATTATTGTTAATTTGTTACTGCAGTTTTTGTTAAGTATTCTCAGGGCCCTCATCAGTGGTCAGGTTTTAAACCACAGCACCACTGCCATGTGTGATCCAGCACACATTCCACTATCATGTCAGTATCACTAGTGTGCTGAGAATGATCCACCACCCTAACTGCTGCTCACCGTTTGTCCTGTGGGTATCTAGACCATTGCTGATCAGGGTAAAAGGGGTTAAAAATTATGCAAAGAAATAGGGGTAAGTAAGTAGAAACTACAAAAGGACATCCATTTGGCCAGTATTATAGGCATTTGCTCATGTTCAGTCTAACACTAAATAGTACGGTTTACCCTGAATAACTACAAAAGTATATTGGTTTAAATACACAAAGTGAAAACAACAGGTTTGTTGTAAAACTGTATAGATGTTGCCATTTTACCGGGCCATTTTTTAAAAAAATACGCAAC
This sequence comes from Phenacogrammus interruptus, assembly GCA_037974425.1. Classification (NCBI taxonomy): domain Eukaryota; kingdom Metazoa; phylum Chordata; class Actinopteri; order Characiformes; family Alestidae; genus Phenacogrammus; species Phenacogrammus interruptus. The sequence goes on from JBBPCW010000106.1 coordinate 13,662,089, forward strand.
ACCTTTAAATGTATTAGTCTGTATAATAAGGATGAAAGGGTAAAATGGCAAATTAACAACAAGAAAAACATGGGTCCTCTGTAGCAATTTCCTTTTGTAAAGAGAAAGTTTCCCTTACATCTTTGTGTCTGGTTGGGATCCTTATGGTGATAGGATCACAGTCACGCTCTAGTCGTGTGAGAAGAATGGTACTGCCAATTTCTCCAGGACTCACCCCCACAAGAGAGAGTAAACATACCGTTAAACCTGTAGGAACATAAAATAACTAAATAAAGAATCATACATTCACCAAATTACAACTAGCAAGAGCATAGAATCTAAAGTAAATTTTCATTGGTAGAACTGGACTGGCAGTTTACATCTTAGATTGTGAGAAATGTGTTTACCTGCTGGCAGGTCTTTGAGCTGCTGGGTGAACTCATTACAGTGTGTTACAGGGAACTGTGCTGGCTGTGTTGGGGTAAAGGAGTAGATGCTCTCAAGTGCTGAGAATGTTTTTGTCTGCAACTTTGTGGGAGACTCCTCCAAGGTCAACTCACTCAGACGCTCTGCTACATTTCCACTGGATTTCTTCAGTTTCCTGTGAAAGAGGAGGACAGTACATCATCTGAATCATACTTCCCTCTGAATTGCAGTGAATTTATAAAATAGTGCTGTGGAAAATTTAAGAAGTGCTTTTACCATGCTAAATGAAGCAAAAACACTCCCCGCAAAGAAAAACAAAAGTCTGGCTAGACATTCAAACAACACATACAGAGGCTAACTTTATGCAAATGAAAAGAACTGACCAGTTTAAGGCTGCACATTTGACGTACCTAAGCCGATTAGCCAGGTGGCGGGTTATATGATGGCGAGTTGACACACCCAGTGATTGGGCATGGAGCATGGCTGTGGTGACTGGATCAGACTGACCAAGTAACTGGGCAAGCAGTGAGCACAGGTGTGGGTACAGGGAAGGGCTTGGAAAATGATGGAGGAGGAGCCAAGAGGATCTTAGGAGTGACTGGACTGCATCCACAGAGAGCTCAGCTGTAGATATATTATATATATATATATATATATATAAAAAATTAAAAACCCACCCAAGAAACACACATGGGTACACAGACAAGATATCAGCTGGTGCATTACAGATCACTTCTTGGACTCTTGAATGACAGGATTTCAAAATTCAAAATGTGCAAACTGAAGTCAAAACTATTACTTCCATTCACAGACTCAGTCAATGCAAGTCAGGACTTCTGACTAAATTACAGTTACAGTAGTGTGCTGGGAGTGAGAAAGCACTAGGAGAAAATTAGGCTCTGTTTAGCCAGCACAGAGTAGGTTTAGTTTTGATTCATACTGTGGGCTAAACAGCAACAAGAAATAGATTTTAACAGGTTAATAGATTTGGCTCCTTTGGGTATTGTGATGTTTGTATGCAACTTTTTCTTTTAATAATGAAGGTGTGGATCTTACCAGGTGCAACATGTGTATGTGGTAGTGATGCATGTGCTCCTGTGTCAGCCTGTCCAATGTTCCTCAGTTCTGCCACACAATCTCTACTTAAGTCAGCTCCTAGGTCTCTCCTCAGGACCTCAAAGTCAGTATCTAGACCATCTCTAGGATTTTCTGCACACAAAATACACATTCCAAATAACTTAAATTTGGAGATACATTATACTGATGGTAGTCTTATCCTCAGTCCCACACACCCCTTTACCTGTGTTTGGTGTCTCAGGGCCAGATTCTTGAAGGTTTTCTAGACTTATGTCCAGAACGTCATCTTCATCCTCTTTGATCATCCTCATCCTTTCTGGTTGATCAATATCATTTGAACTCTGACCTTTCCTGGACCGAGCCCGTCTTGGCTGTGTTTGCGAGGACACACCCGTTTCATCTTCTGAGGACGGGCCACTGGCACAGACAGCAGTGCTTTTCTTACCCGTTCTTTTCTTTCTGGGCTCATTTTGCTCCTCTGCTGGGTTCACTAAGACTTTGGAGGCTGGCTTGGGCCTGGATTTGGCTGTAGAGGGAGTTTTAATGGTCACTGAGACAGAGCTTTTTTCCCCTGACTTCATCTCAACTACAGACGGGGGATCTGTCTCAGCATCACTCTCATCACTAAATTCAACCTACAGAGAGGGAAAAAAGGGAGTGGGGTTGGGCTTGGCCTTGATTTAACAAAACATTTGGGCAAAAACGTTAAAAATAACATTTGCACAATTATCCCAGGTAAAAGAAGCATTGTGCAACTGGCATGACTAAAAATCACAATTGCCTTATAGTAATCTCAAAACGTGTGTCGTTTCCTTTGAACAAGGACTAAGATCTCAGCAAGAAAGAATGGGAGGCATTTAAAAAGGCAAAGTTCAAACCTTAAAGCGGGAGCGGGTTGTCCGTTTGGGTGCAGCTGGAACAGTTACAGGTTTCTCTTGCTGAGGAGAACAATCTTCAAAAACTTGAAATGAGCCCTTTGACTTTGTGATTCCAGAACGGCAGGTCTTGGTCTTCTTAGCAGAAGTCAGAGGGGTGGAATTGATAATTATATCAGGAACCTCACTGGTGAAGTCAAATGCACGCATATCACCAGCTATACCAGCAGACTTTGTCATCGGAAAAGACTTGGGGCCGGGGGTCCTGGTTGCACGGGGCGTTTTGAAGACCATGCTGGGTTTTGTGATGCTGATTTTTGACACAGGGACCTTGGCTTTCTTTGACAAAGCTGCAGACATCTCCTTAGTTTTGCTAGACACTTGTTCTAGAGGTGCTTCACTTTTGCTTGCAGTCCCTCCTGCTGGAAAAGGTTTATCACAGCTGATGCTCTTCAGTCTACTCTTCTGTTTAAGCTGCGTTTTAATCTTTGGCACAAATAAAGTGAGCGGTGGAGTCCAGCCCCATGCTGTGGAGAACAGGTCCTCAGGATTACACTGTTTTTTCCCAGCCAGGGCCAAGCAACAGGATACAGCTTTGGCACGCAGCAGGGCAGCCCTCAGAAGCACCAGCTCTGGACACATTGCCCCCTTACACTCCACTGCCTGTAACCCCACCTCTATCTCTTCCCACAGGGCAGGGGCCTTCCCCTTTTCTTCTGCCCTATAACAGAGCCGAGACATCACAATGGCCAAATGTACACGGCCAGATTCTGCCTGCAGCAATGAGGGGGCAGGATACTGGTAGGGGCGGAGTTTAGAGGAAATTACAGCTGACAAGCGGGTGTGTAGTTTAGCAGTGACACTGCTGCAGCGCAGCTTTGCAAAGTGGCGTAATCGACAGGGGTTTTGAGACTCCTTCTGGAGATCAGCCTGCACCAGAGCCCAGCGGATGCTGACCCAAGCCAAGCTGGGCTCATTACAGCACAAGCAAGAGCAGCTCTCTCCATGAGTCAGACAGGACAGCACACGCTGCCGTTTAGGCTTCAGAGGGGGTGATGCGTCCCGTCCTAATGCCGCCAGCTCTTCCACTGGTTCCCGGTCAAGAGAACGAGAGCTCAGTATTCCACCAATATCCTCCTCTTCCTCAGGGACCTGAGGGGCAGACGTTGCCACAGTTGGCCGACCTTTACGAGGTTTTATTTTCAGCTCAGACTTTTGCTGTTGATGCTGATCAAAATCTACACAAAAAGATCAGATTGGGCATAAAAAATTGAGCTAGAACATGCTCCTAAGTTATAAGTGATGAGTTATACTGATGAGAATACAAAACAAGGCATTTAATTAATTAAATGTTTGTGCATATTAAAATAGAACTACTCTGAAACCACAATTTTTCTCCTGCTTTCTCCTGAATAGTAATTAAAGACTATTAATGGTGAAAGCACTTTTCTTTCTGTGCACCATTTAATATAAAACGCAACATGCAGTCCAGTCTAACTGAGGGAAGTATGGATTACCTGTGCTAACATCCAGCAAGAATCTGACCTGCTCCAGATCAAAAGCACAGTCCTCACTGGCTCCTTTCATCAACTCCAGCTCAGCTTTCAGCACTAGAAGCTCAGCACAGCTACACACAAATACATGGTCATAAACCTCAAAGTGCAATCTGCAGTCCTCATTCATTATGCACCATTTGTCTCTCACCCACATAACTTACTGGCTGAGGGTGTGGAGTTTAGTAGCAAGTTTAAGGGCCTCCAGACACTGAGCTTTGGCTTCATGAGCTGCTCCACTACTGCTCCTGATGGACAACATCCTCTTAGAGCAGAGTAATACTTCATTCAGCAAAAGCCACTTAAACGTCACACTGTCTCCTACATAGACAAGGGGGACCGAGAGCAAGTGTAAGGTACATGTAGTCACTGTAGCCTACTACAATATTTCCCTTTAATCATGTGGTTCTCCTGAGAAGTTACTGGTTTTAAATGTTACCTTGGTCTACAAAGCGAGTGTCCACATTGGGAGCAGGTGCTCCATAAAAACCATTTCCCAGCAACGTCATCACCAGACTGCACAACAGCTTCAAACCTTCATACTGTGCTGTGTCTGGAGTCTTCAGACCTATAGTAAACATATACCAAATAAGATATTACAGCTGACACAATAAAATAAACAAATAATAATAAAAAAAAAGTCAGTAAGTGTTTAAACATGCCAATTTGTACGTGTTCAAAGTTACCATGATGGACGATGGTCTGGCGCAGGTGTGTGGGGAATGTTTCTGTGTCCAGACTGAGGTATGCACTGGCTATTTGTAAGGCTTGAGCCTTCAGCATGTACCAGCTTTTCGAGTGATGCAATGCTGTCTTCTGCAACACCTCACACAGACTGATAACACCACGCTCCACCTGAGAGAAGTGACAATAAGACACCAACACAGCCACTGTTCATTTAAAAGGAACTGGGTATAAAGAAGCAAGTGTATTTTTTTTTAAGGAGGTTTTTGAATATTACCTCGCCTAATGCATAGCATAGTTGAGCTCTCAGAAGAGTAATTATGACAGAGATGACCGTCATACTCTCAAAATCTGTCTCTGCAGCCAAACCCTGCTCTGCCTTCTCCAGCTGCACCTGAAAGAGAAAGAAATAATAAAGAATAAAAAAGGAAAAAGAAAAGGCTGTCATATTGAGGGCAATTAGAAAAGCAATGTTATAATTGGAGGAGAGTTTTTTTTTTTTAAAAAGAGTTTTCAATGCAATCTTCTGATCATCTAATGTTTACATGTATAACAATAATAATAAAAATAAATACACATACAGAAGATGAACTGGGGACATGGGGAATATTGTTATGATTGTTAAACATGTGAGCAGACACACATCTTGCTCATTTGTATATACAATGGTTACCTGTGCAAGCTGAGGAGAGCCCAATTCCAGCAGAAGTTTGGTTGAGTGGCAAAAGGCAGCTGCACTATTTTGGCAATCACCAAGAAGTTGGAACAGTGCTGCAGACAGCTGATAACTCTCCAAAGCCTGCAGTGGCTATAAAAGAAGTCTTAAAGAATGAATTAGCTGACCTTTTTTTCTTGGTATTAGAATGTCACACAATTACATCTCTTTAAAGAGAGGAATCATAACCTTTTTGAGATCAGTACAAGTATGTTTACCTTGCCCATGAGTGAGAAGAGAGCAGCCATGAGAGAGATTGAATAGGCACTGTTTTTGGGGTCCCTCACTGCAGGCAGTGACCCCTTCCTCAGCAGAGTCACCCAGAGTGACAAACACCTGTTCAAAGGCTCACTGCGTTCTAACAAAAAAAAAAGTTTTATACATAGAAGGACGAAATGTAGAATGGTCAAATTTACAGACATTTAATTTAAAGCTTCTTTGACATGTAAACAATGTTTCTCACTATTGTGTGCAGCCAGATTGAAGCGGAGCCCATTGTACACCAGCTGACTGTCCTGTTGCTTCTGTTTGTCTTCATACTCCAAATCGTTTGTGGGAACTGGATCCAAATTCCTTGAAGTCTTACTGCTCTCTTGTACATCTTGAACTCGCTTTTCTGTATCCAATGCCTGAAAAAACATTTTATAGAAGCATAATAAGGCTTTAAATCTAGGTAGGGTCTGTAAATGTACAGTAAATAGATGTTTAACTGGGTAAAAAAATTTAAGGATATCTGCATCAAATCTGCAAATTTCAAAAGGGATAACATTCAGGAATATTTTCACTTGTTTGCAGCAAAAACACATCATTATCCCCATTTTGAATACGGCACAATTATTTAGACTTTACCCCTCAAATGTTATTTCTTTAACAAAAATATATTACTTCCAGGATTATTACTGTTAAACTAGCAGTGTATTACTGAAAACTGCTTCAGAGTTATAAAAAAATATTGGGTTTGTATTTGTCATTCCCTCTTTTAGAATTTTGCGATTCGTTATGGATTACTGACCTCCTGGAGACTGGCCTCAAGTGTACAAATGTAGAGCCACAAAGAAGCATGTGCCTTTTCATCCTTCAGCCTATCAGCATTCTCTGCCGTCTCTCGCTCCTCCTCCAGCAATCGCAGTGCCTCATGGGTAAAATCAACTGCAGAGCTGAATTAATCAGATGTTAGTAAAAACATGTTCTTAAACCATATGAAATACAGTAATCCCCAGTTTTACGCGGATCAGGACTCGCGGAAACAGTGACACTCGTTTTGGGTTTTTTTTGTTGAACGAAACGGATCGTTTTATGTGGAAATCTCCGAAACAACGATCAACGGGACCTGCAAATATTCTTCGCATTTTGCTTTTTTCGCAAATGTATTTCTCATTTTAGTTCTAAATGATTAAAAATATATAATTTACTACAAACAAATAGTAATCCATTCACCTACATTTTCAGATATTGGCTGATGTCCTCCTGTTTTCATTTCATTCTACTAAAAACCCTATGTCGCCCAAACGCCCTGCACCTTCTGGCAATACAGCTCCGCATCTCGGGCGAGAATTACAGGCCAACAGCTGTGGTTTAGAGGGGGCAGACCAGCAATATGCACACTCTGAAAAAATGCCTAAAATGCCCAGTTTTATATTTTAAAACCTAATTATGTCCCCGAATATGCTCCCAGAAAACTTTAATGTATTAAACAGATTTAAAATTGAATTTACTCTTAATGTCAAATTCGGTCAATTTTTGGCAAAAACCACAGCAAATTCGTGGAAACAATATTTTATTTATTTTATTTTTAATACAATACAACTCGCCGCTGGATGAACAGCAAATTATTGAACTGTAAAAATTGTGATTACTCCTACATTTTACTCTATATTTTATTAATTTAAGAAACATTAAATTACTGTATTTACCCTACTTATACAAAAATAAATCGACAGGGATACCAAAGAAAACGCCTGTGTATGAATTGCAGTGCAGTCTGAACAACAGTATTTACAATCTAGCACTGCAGGAGTTCAGTGTAAAGTGTACAGTACAGTACGGGTTTATCTTTACATTTTCTTTAAGGGTGAAGTATTAAACGGAGTTTAAAATGAAATTAAATGAAAGTGGTCTGGGAGCACATCTGGGGGCATATTTAGGGTTTACACTATTAAAATAGGCATTTTAAGGCTTTTTTTTTTTTTTTTTACCAAAACAACCCCAGCAAATAGCAGGGGATTACTGTATAGATGATATATAAAATCAATTACTACATGTATTGGACGCATTATATGCATTAATGTGTACATACCAGTCTGTTTGCTCACTAAAATCTTGGTAACACACCACCTGTGCCATCTCACACAGGTATGAAGCACGCCTAAGAGTGTGAGTAGAATCTTCATGGCAGATATCAAGGAGATCACACAGGGTGTTATAACGCTCTTGTGAGGTATCTCCAGTTTGGTCCTTATACAAACGCAGTTCCTCTTCCAGCAGACACAGCAACACCTCCTCGTCGACTGAGGTTGCTCCCAAACCATCCCTCAAAGTCCTGAACAAGGAGAACATGTGGTTAGTTAGTTTAACATGTTTTTTTGTTTTTTTTTATTGGTCTAGTAGAAAGGCCAGACTCCACGCTCCCCATGTGAAAGAGTAGAGTGAAAAAGATTCATTATTTAATTATAACCAAAACATTGATTCATGAAAAATTAAAATGTAGAATATAGGTCCTTTAAAACACCAGTGCCTTTAGTTAAATAACACCCACAGCTGTAATTGTAAATATTGATTAAAGGCATAACATGGCCATCTGTAATATCAGCATTGTATCCAGTATGGTATCTAGTATTGCAAGAGCAAGTGACCGATGATATTGCTCAGCCTTAGTTTTCACATTAGTTGTACACCTTTCAGACATTAGCCTAAAACAAAAAAAGGAATGCAAGTTTGTTACCTAAGGCGCGTGTCTTCTTCTCCCGCACGGACAGCGTCGCACTTGGTCTTGACCCACAGGGAGACTAGTTCTTCAGTATGATCCAGGACCCGGGCACCTAGAACCTGAATCCAACGCACCACCCAATCCAGAGCTCTCTCCAACTGAGCTGCACGTCGACCACACTGCACTACCAGCATGAAACAACGGTTCACCTACACAACAGTGCATACATAACTGACAACTCTGCACAACTGATCAAGAAATTGTGTCAAAAAGCAAATCCTGAGAGCGCAGATGTAGGGTCAGAACTTACTCGGTCCACAGGCAGAGAGTCAGGGCAGTCTTTACTTAACTCCTGACAGATGATCTCAGCCAGGCCAAATGCTTCTTTGTACCACTTGCTGTTAAATAACTCATACACCACATTGTTCACTGCACACACTAGATAGAGAGGGAGAGATTTTAGTTACTTAAAGACAAAAAATAAAATTCTAAATTATAATTTTTGCTCATCTAATTCTCATTTACCCGCTTTCAGTAAGAAGTTGTTATTAGCCAATTTGCGTAGTTCTGTCATCATCTGGCCTGCTGTAGACTGGCAGTACAACAAAACTCTCTCCAGAGATTCAATAACTTTTCCCTAAATAAACAAAAATACAAACACATACAGAAATCAAACTGAGAAACTGAATACTTAAGTGCAACATTTCAGTTTATAAATTGATCAACACTGACCAGTGTGTGAGGTAGAGGAGTTTTACCTGTGAGGAATGCAAACTGTCATAGGTGTTGATGAAACCTTGATATAGACTAAAGCACAGAGAATACTGCAGCTGTTGTGAGTATGAACTCTGAAACAGACACAAATCAGGCAACATTACGAGGCTGACTTAACAGTTAATGATTTTATGTTAACATTTATAATACTATGAGGTTCCCTCTAGTATAATTTAACAAAAAATTGTCCTGTCAAACCACACTGTCAAGGTCATAAGACATTCCACTAGGAGAGTGGTCATAGCCCAAATGCTATGATCTCATGAACAAATCCATGCAATGTTGGTGTACAAAATTTTATTTTCATTTTATCTGCCCATCCCTGTTTGTTTCTAAATATCACTGTCAAATTGTATTTCTACAATGTTATTTAAGCGTTAAGTTAATTTGTTAAACACTGCACTTGTGGTATGGGGCAGCACAACACTTTGTACCACAGCTTTACTGTTACATATTGCAGGACTGTAAGAGGGCATGAATCCAACACAAAACAGCAGACTCCCAAAAGCATCCCATGTAAGGAATAGTGCATCGTTTCAGACAGTCAAAAGGCTTACCTTCTGCTGTTTGAGCAGAAGCTCCTGATATTCCTCCAAGAAGGAAAAACAGGCCAACAGTGTAGTACTGTCCATTCCTTTGGCCTGTCCTGCCTCTGTTGCCCAAACAACCAGCTGACATGCATCCAGAAGCGCATGGCTTTCCGCATCTCCCACAGAAGCCGGCAGGCCTCTAAGGATTCGTGCACATTCTGTGAAAGCCTTGCTACATTCACCTCCAGAGCAAAGGTTACGATGCAGTTTTACTGCCTGAGCCACAAGGCTTAAAGAGGAGCACAAATGATCACAAAGGAGCCGGATAGCATCCACAGCCCTGTCCACAAGCTGTGTAGCCTCAGTCCAGAACTTGTTCTTACATAGGAGCTTGCATACCTTAAATACCACCTCACATCTTATAGCCAGTGAAGGCAGAATCGGCACAGAGTCACCAGTAGCTTTGTCAATGAACAAAGGGTCGAAAAAACGCTTCTGGAACTCCAAGAGCAAAAATGTTGCATCCTCCTTAGACATGGCTTTTCCATTTGCTCGCTCAAACTCTCCCACTACCTCCTCTACAAACAGAGGCACTTTGGATGTGTTGGATGATCCCTCTAGCAGCCGGAAGAGCAAAGCCTGCAGCTGACAGCGGAGTCTGTCCTTTGGAGGAAGCCTGGACATCTGAGAGCCTGCTGTCAGGATACTGTTCCACAGGACAGCAAAGCAATTCCGCACAAGAGCACCAAAGTCTTCAGCCTGTGATTTCAACAACAAAAAAGAACCAAGATACATTTGGCGTCCAAAGCTTGCTTCTTGATTTAATCTGGACCTACAATGCTAATGTTGCTGACTGTTAAAACACTACAAACTGAACACACGCACGTTTCTGTTTCTGCATCAAATTAAGAGATGTTAGGTTTGCTCATGTGGCTTCTGGTGCTGCCTGACATACTGTTTCAATAAACATGCTAAAAGTAAGTCACTTTATGCCTCAAGACGACTTGTATTAACTACATTCTGTACTTGCAATTTGCACAGAGCTAAATGGTGAAGTTTAAGCTTCTGGTACATGAGCTAAATTAGCTTTGAGCTAATTTACTCTACCCACAACACGTAGGCATGGAGCAAAAATGTGGATCATCTGGAGACCCTGAGGACTGGCCAGAGAACCACTGACAATAAGGTTCCTGTCTAGCATATTCAAATAGCCATACTTCATTCTTTCGAGTCTTTTTGGAACACACCTATGGACTGCAAACAAGCAAATGGAAAATGAAAGATGAGAAACATATAGACTGAAAGGAGTGGTTTTACCATAACACAAAGCATTTACGTACCTCTGTGGAAGAGCAATGAAGTCTGTGATACATGATCTCCCCAAGTCGAATAGCAGGACCATGAGCTCCTTGAGTAATTACCTTCTGAAGGATATGGAAGATTATTTTCTCAAGATAAAGTGGGGATCCTGGTACTGCAGGGTCCTTGATCAACTCATAGCCATGGACAGCCAGCTCCACTAACTCCACAAGGCGCTCATAGTGCTCTAGCAGAAGCACTCCACTGCCAAGCTTCTGGTTGCATGCTCGAATGATCCGGTCACATATTGTCCGTCCCCATGGACCAAGATCATTCTTTAAATGTTTCTGAAGCAAACCACACACATGTCCAACTTATGGCAAGATGCATTGTAATTCAGAAGTGTAACTTGTGTTTCATAAATTAAACAAATTCTTAAACTAAATACTCATATTTCATACCTTCAACTCATCATGAAGAACAACAGTGTCCTCCGCAGATGATATCTGTTGGACATATTCATCTGTTTTTAGACATTTCATTCTTCCTTCACTGCCTTTCCTGCAAAAAGTATTCATTTCAGTGAGGTAGATAAGTGTATACAAGACAAAGCATATTTAAGATCACAAGGTGAAGGACACTCATATCACTGTCACATTTAGCATATGTAAGATTTTTTTTTTAAATGGCAAAATGTGTCAGATATACACACAATAAATCTTATACTACCTATTGAAGAGTTCACTATACAAGGTCACTCTAATGTCAATGTCATTTTTAATCAGATGATTAATATTTAATGGGCTATTCAAATGTAATTTGCCCTTAGCACATCCAGTCGGTTGTTCAGCGAACACCAGCTAGCATGAGCTAGATATCACTGACTCACAATGCCATAAGATAAGCTAACCCTTTATTATAAAATAAAATTACCTTTTATTAAATTTGCATTGGTGCAAAGTGGACAGAACAAGAGAAGGAGAAGCAGCATAACCAATAGAATAAAAGCTGTACAGCTCAACAGTATTACAAGAAAAATACACAATATCTA
>JBBPCW010000106.1:13679947-13695235 GCA_037974425.1 Phenacogrammus interruptus
AACAGTTGTGGAATTCGTAAGCACTGTTGTACGTCGCTCTGGATAAGAGCGTCAGCTAAATGCCGTAAATGTAAATGAGCATCATAATATGCTTTAATTCCAGTTTAGGACAGTCCAGATCACCCCTATAAAGCACACTATGTTGCATGCCTATAAAAAGCACAGAAAGTTAATCTAGGATAAATCAATAAGGTTTTGTCCACATAGACCACCTTGTTACATCATCACGGTTAGAGCAAAAACATTGTATCTCCAAAACAGGAACTTTATAAAGGAAGCTATTGCAAAAAGAATTTTCCTGAATGTAATCCTGAACATTTCTACTGGGCCACTCATTATGAGACTGTGTAAAGCGGAAGAAACTTCATGAACATACTTTCACCTTTCAAATGGATTTGACGAAAAGCAGGATGTGATACTCCTTCAATGCTCTCAGCATACAGGGAGACTGTACAAGAAGGTGCACCTGAAATAAAGTAAAGTGGTCCCTTATAGTCACACGTAACACACCACATAATAAAAAAAAATTAAATTCCTTCTCTGCATTTAACCTGTTTGGCAAGTGAAACAGTGGGCCCAACAAGGGGCGCCCAGGGAGCAGTGTGTGCGGACGGTACCTACTGCAGAATATAGTCTACAGTGACTTTCTTTTCTTTTAATTGAATTTTTAAAGAGGGCATTTCACTCTTCCCTTCTTACAGTCTTATTCGCTTAAGTTGTGTCTTTAATAGCTATTATATATACACAGAAAGGTAAGTATATTTAAAATAAATAACTAATACAGTATTGTTAGACAGACAGACAGACAGACAGAGAGAGAGATGGAAGTGAGAGTGTTGGTGTTGGAGCACTTCATCTTACCATCAATGAATGTTGAATTCTGATATCTTGCAATTCTCTTCCATCTCACTTCTGAAGACCTGCAACGCCACTCTACTACAAAACCTGTAGTTTCCTCTGGGGTTTTGTTGTTGGAGTGATCAGATGAATTCCAGACCAGGTGTATTCTGCCCCCTGCTGCTCGGCTTAAATAAAGTGCTGGAGCTGGTCTTCCTGCGGTTTTCACAGAAATCAGTATTTATTAGCGTTATTTGACTATTTCACAAAGTACTACAAATAAGTCATAAAAATCTGTTTTATATGCTGTTATGGGTTTGATAAGAAATCACTAGTAGTAGTACAAGCTACAATTCTGGAGGATGATGCAACAAAGTCTGATGCAAGACTTCTACAGGACAGAAGAGTTTACAGCAAGTTAATACATTTATCTATTTATTTTTCAGTCATTAAGATACAAACACTTACTTTATGCTTTGTTTGTATACTTTACTCATCCCTATAAATGCTTATAAAATCAGGTATTTTCATATTTTACAATCGATGTCAGTTTCATATTTAACAATCTATTTAAACATATTCTTGTCCTTACACCAAAGCTGCTAGAGCATGTGTCAGTAGTCTGCAGCTATAAATGTCAGTTTAATGTAAATGCAAGTTTAATACTTTCAATTTAAAGGATCACCCATCACCCATTTCTCACTAAATTACTGAACCTTAACTGACATATACTGTATTAGAAGCCCACATTTAATTCACAGCATACTGTGTTATACTAATAACCAACCAGCTCTCTGACTTCAAGCATAGTGTGTTTAAAATAGGACATATATAATGTAATACAGTTCAATGCACTACTAGTCTAATGTGGTATGCCTTGTGTGTGACACATGCATCTGTGCTCAGCTGACATTCGTTTCTACTAGCCAGTGATAATGGATCAAACTTTTGGAAAGTTTTGAGCCTTTTGTATAAAAAAGTTTGTTTGCTACATGAAGCCAGACTTCATCAGGTGAAGAGGAGGCTGTGCAGTCTCAAATAGAACACTGTTAATGGATGCAGGACCCTTTAAAATGAGATGAATATTTAGCAATTTGACAGTCAATGATGCATGTCCAGTTCCCTCCAACATGGATGAAGTTCTAAGTGTATCAGAATCTGAGCATGAATCATGTCCTGTCATTAAACCACAGGTATAATTAAACTGGAACTAGAAACTTGTGTATCAAATCCCTAATCCAAGCCTGCAAAAACACAAGCACATCTGGTTTTCCACTTAAAAAGACACTTTCGAAGCAACATATATGGGTGTATATGGGTATTCCAAAAGAAAATATTTTGTATTCTTGAAGAAAATGTTGCCTTTCAAGTATAGGGGGTCCGTATACTTCAATTTCTTTTATTTTTTGTTTGTTATCCTGGTATTTGAGTCTGCATTTAGTGTGTGGAATCTTCCCAAGTGTTTAAAAATGTAATTTTTTTTAATTAACAGTAAAATTGCCCCAATCTTTTATAACACACATAATGCATGAGTGTAGATTTTTAACACCTACTGGGCATTTTTGAACCTCCCCACCAAGAATTCATAAAATTAAAATGGTATAATTTTGAAAGGTGATTTTATGAATGAGTGTTAATACAGTAATAATACAGTCATTATCTGTTAGCCCATATAACTGTTTTATTACTGACATTAGTCACTGGTTTAAGCCCCCAACTTTTTTCCCCCCTGATCTTCATGTAAGGGTCATGGTGCTATTCTTTAACATTATTTATAACCCCTTAATGTTAAGGGGTTACATTAAATGTATCATCTACAATAACCACTTTTTACTAGTAGAGATACAACATCTGAAATGTTTTGCAGTCACATCTACCACCACTAAAACCCTCAACCAGAAAGGTTATTCCTTAAAACGTGTCCAACACAGTGTTTGATGCCCTTGTCTAACACACACCTGGGTAGAGATGGATTGGTGAAGTATTCAGTGCAGAAAGTTCTTACCTGTGTAGGTCAGCATCACAGGAGCTGGTGGAGAGTTCCCTGCTGATGTAACAGCAATTACATTCACTTCCTGCACCCCCAGGGGCAGCCACAGTGTGAGCTGAGTGTCAGCGGCTGAACAGTTCAGTGTGTGGCTGGAGCCATTCTCCTCATAAACCAACTCGTAACCCAGAACATCCCCTTTATAATCGTCTGAGGAAAAGGCCTGAAGACAAGCAAAATGTTAAGAAACCAAGACCTGTGAGTGAAAGCTAGGCTGCATGATATTATATATTAAGTGAATAAAACTTTACATTTACTTTCATTGAGTTTCAAATGAGACAAAAGATGAATCACTTAAAAGTGCATTAAACATGGGCCTACAGCATTCTATGCAAACATACAATACTTCAATACTACTAATCTTAAACTAATACGTATTTTGTGTTTATGTGGGTTATGCGCTATAACCAGTCTGTTTGTGTTCATGTTGATGAGGCTGTCTTTATCCAGTAGAGGGCACAATTTACCTTCACTTTCTATTTCATTGCCATTTCTCTCATTTTAATGGTCCTAAATGAGAAGAATCTGTGGTGTGTTTATGGTTTCAGCGCCTCAGCTCTGCCCAGCTACTGTGGTTATCTCAATGTCTGTAAAGTTCTTGGGCCTGCACTGAGGGTGCAGGCGGTCCTGACTTTTTGAATTAATGTATGTATGTTTGTGTCTGTACTTTTGTGATTATTCAATGTATCTTCCCATTCTCCAGGCATGTGAGGCAGGCATACACACACCTGGGGTAGCAGAAGTGCTGCAATATCTTTTATTAGTTTTCAAAACAAACTATGATTTTCTAGAAAACAATAGGAGAACAGGAACTACCACCAAGCGTGATGGTTGACCGACAACACTAGTCTGTCAAAATCTAAACTAAATACCAAATTTACAATCCAATAAACAAATGTGTACTTAACTCAAACAAAAGACAGCTGAAACTAATAACAAAACCCAACATCACTCCATAATAAAAGTTCCTAAACCCCAAACTGAAACACAAAACTTAAACAGTCACTGACCCCAGACCTAACAGACACTGAAATATTTATGTGCAAAGCATGCATCAACTTACCAATCATCGCAGT
Source organism: Phenacogrammus interruptus (assembly GCA_037974425.1). Taxonomy (NCBI): domain Eukaryota; kingdom Metazoa; phylum Chordata; class Actinopteri; order Characiformes; family Alestidae; genus Phenacogrammus; species Phenacogrammus interruptus. The sequence continues at coordinate 13,683,908 of JBBPCW010000106.1, forward strand.
CACAAATAAAATATAGTACATTAAATGTGTGAAGAAAAACTCCAGATGATGGATTCAGGTGCTTTAAAGTGCACTTGTTACTGACAGAGGCTTTTATTGTGCAAATACATTGAAGGTAAAACAATATAAAATCAATTTAAGAGCATTGCCATTAAAATGGACAGGGATTTGCATGTAAAGTCACCATGACCAATGTCAAGTGTCCCCCAGAGAAGTGTAAAGCCCCCCAGTACTGGACAGTGGAGCAGTGGAACTGCACTGTTTGGGGTGATGGAGCTACATCCAAAACCGTTAGGATGAATCGCTTGTGATAAAAAATTACTCATTCAACACCAGAACCTGACCGCACTAATGCTTTTTGCGATAAACTTTTCACAGCAGTGTCCCAGCATAGGGCCCACCCAGACCAGAATAGTGTATATACTTCTGATTAAGAATGCTAGAAGAGTAGATGTCTGTAAACTTTTGCACAGTCCAGAGTGTACATAAACAGATAATGCCATAACTACTGTCGTGTTGGACTAAAACAGTGTTTTCAATAATGTCTAACGCTCTTCACCTGGGGACGTTTCACGAAGGAGGATTACACAGTAAGCTGGATCATTTAAGTCAAAAGGGAACACTGTCCAATAGGAATAGCTCTTATCACCTATCCTATTAGACAGACTTGATGTAATCCTGCTCTGGTCTGGTAAGTCTAGGTAAAGCATGTATATGAGTGTGTGTGTGTGTGGGGGGGGGGGGTGAGAGAGGGAGAGAAGACTGTTTTACAACCTTGATTTGATGATTTGTTAGATGTTAGTTGCTTGTTTCAATGAATTTGCAGGATGTTGCCAATTACTTATTTTTTGCCTTACTTAAATGTTTTTTTCTCTTTTACATTGGAAAACTGAATGAGTACAATGATATGCTTTTGTCTGATTTCATGTCTTCCTGCCACAGCCATGTATTTATCACACATACAGTGGTTTGAGGCAACTGAACAACTCAAGAAAAAAATAAGCACAGGCTGTTAGAGGCTTCATCTTTCTTTCTTCTCTTTCCTAAATAAAATCAGTTTAGATTTTATTGGTTTGTATAAAATGCTCGAATATAACAGGTTTCATGTGACTCATATTTGAAGGGAATAAAGAAATACGCTTTGTTTGGAGGCATTTTTGTCTATCTACTTTAACATTTTAACCTGATAGTTTTACCATTATAATTCTTAACACATTAATGCCCAATGATTTATAAAGTCATAGAGTTTTTTTTCATGTCTGAATGATGATTGCTTTGTCTTAAGCTGAGGTATGAGGCCTTTTTTTTCAGACACTGAACAAAAATATAAACACATTTATTTTTGCTCCCATTTTTCATGAGCTGAACTCAAAGATCTGAAACATTTTCTACATACGCAAAAGACCCATTAAAAATCTATGTTATTGAGCACTTCTCCTTTGCTGAGACAATCCATCCCACCTCGTATATATGTGGCATATCAAGGTGCTGATTAGACAGTATGAATATTGCACAGGTGTACCTTAGACTGCCCACAATAAAAGGCCGCTCTTAAATGTGCAGATTGATCAAAGCACAATGCCACAGATGTCGCAGCTTTTGAGCGAGCGTGCGATTGACATGCTGCCTGTAGGAATGACTAGAGCTGTTGCCCGTGAAATGAATGTTAATTTCTCTAGCATAAGCCATCTCCAAAGGTGTTTCAGAGAATCTGGCAGTACATCCAACGGGCCTCACAACCGGAGACCGCGTGTAACCACACCAGCCCAGGACCTCCACATCCAGTATGTTCACCTCCATGATCGTCTGAGCCCAGCCACCCAGACGCTGCAGCAACAACCGGTTTGCATAACCAAAGAATTTCTGCACAAACTGTCAGAAACCGTCTCAGGGAATCTCATCTGCATGCTCTTTGTCCTCATCGGGGTCTGGACCTGACTGCAGTTTGTCGTCGTAACCGACTTGAGTGTGCAAATGCTAACATTTGATTGCGTTTGGCATGTTGGAGAGGCGTTCTGTTCATGGATGAGTCTCAGATTTCACTGTTCAGGGTAGATGGCAGACAGCATGTGTGGCGTTGTGTGCATGGGCGGGTTGCTGACGTCAACTTTGTGGATCAAGTGGCCCATGGTGGGTTATGGTATGGGCAGGTGTATGTTATGGATGAACACAGGTGCATTTTATTGATGGCATTTTGAATGCACAGAAATACTGTGACAAGATCTTGAGGCCCATTGTTGTTGCATTCGTCCACAACCATCACCTCATGTTGCAGCAGGATAATACACGGCCCCATATTGCAAGGATCTGTACACAATTCCTGGAAGCTGAAAACATCGCAGTTCTTGCATGGCCAGCATACTCACCGGACATGTCACCCACTGAGCATGTTTGGGATGCTCTGGATCGGCGTAAATGACAGCGTGTTCCAGTTCCTGTCAATACTGAGCACCTTCGCACAGCTATTGAAGAGGAGTGGACCAACATTCCACAGCCCATAACAGCCTGATCAACTCTATGTGACTGAGATGTATTGAACTGCGTGAGGCAAATGGTGGCCACACCAGATACTGACTGGTTTTCTGACCCCCAGTAAGGCAAAACTGTGCACATTTCAGCATGGCCTTTTATTGTGGGCAGTCTAAGGCGCACCTGTGCAACATGCTGTCTGATCTGTACCTTCATATGCCACACCTGCGAGGTGGAATGGATTATCTCGGCTAAGGAGAAGTGCTCAGATTTAGCACAGATTTAGACAGATTTGTGAACAATATTTGAGAGTAATGGGTCTTTTGTGTATGTAGAAAATGTTTCCAATCTTTGAGTTCAGCTCATGAAAAATGGGAGCAAAAACAAAAGTGTTGTGTTTATATTTTTTTTCATGCAGTTGTTCAAGAGGAAATGAGTAACAGGAAAAAGTTGTGAAACAGGATAGATGAATCAGAGTGAATGCAGAAAATGATGAAAGATAAGAGATATAAAGAAGGATGGTTTCTGGGTCATGACCTCAGTGCTTTTTTAACTCTATACATGACCCTGATTGTAATACCCACCTTCCACAACACAGTTACATTCTGCATATCGCTCCCTTCGTTTCTCGTGATGACTCTCCACACATCGAGTTTGTTTGAGGGTGCTGAGAAGAGGAATCAGATTAAAACAAGACCAACCACAAGTAGCTCTCATAAGAACCGCTCTACAGGCAGAATATCCAAAGTAAGTTGCAATGATGTAGTATTCACAATTAGAAAACATTAATGAGAATTCTAAAATGACAAAATGTGTATTGGAAAAAAATATGAAAATAGTTTTGTTCATAAAATTGGTTTGGCTGAGCCACTTATTACTTCTCTTACTTCTCACTTCTCTTTAAAATGTTTATTCATGATAAATGTAATATATAGAATCTAAAACATTGAAATAATGCAGCATGTTGTCAGAACAGATTATAGCCTCTGTCACAGTAGAACTTTTACCTTGTCCAAGACTTTTTTGATTGACCAGCTGACTCCACAAGCTGCAGTTGTGTTTCAGTGAGACTGTGCAGACTCTCAGTTCAAACTGATAGGAGGTCAGGGGCTCCAAACTGTCCAGCATCTGAAGTATTCCTTTATGGAGCTGAGTCACATTTCCATCTATCTAAACAGACAGAATGAATAAAAACTCCTTCAGCTTCTAGCAAGAGAACTGCTTCGTCGTGGTGATGGTATACTGTATCCCATGTGAAATGCCCTTTATGGTTATATGCTGTTTAGCATGAAACAAGAGCAAATCCTGCACTATAGATATAGACATGGGTGTATTAGTATTAGTATTGTAGACCTCAGGTTACTTAACTCTGGTCCTGAAGCCCCCCTGCCCGGCACATTTTAGTGCATTTTAGAGCAGGGGCGCTCAAGAACAAGAGTTAGAAACCTATGGTGTAGTCCACAGACAATCCTATTTTAATCACCCAACTCACAATAACAATGACCTGTAACACACAAAGCTAAATTTCAATGTTTAATCTCAATCATGAGAAAAGCCATTCAAAATATTGACATCTTACCCAGTCTTCTTTATTTGTTCTCCTGAACCTCAGTTCGGGTTTCTGAAGCTCCACGTCTCCTGAATTCTGCCAATGGATGGTGGCAGATAGGGATCCTTTTGCAAACACAATCCTCTTGATATAGGGAGTGCTTGGAATCACTACAAAGATTTAGAAAAATAAAAAATATATAAGTTCTGTAAAGCAAGGGCAGAACACCAACCGTGTTGCCACCCAACACACCCACTTCAGCTTCCAAAATGCTGATTAATGGGCTCATAAGTTCAAATACGCAGGACCAAGGCGTATTTCAGGGGAGCACGGGGGTAAAGTTCTATTGTAGGGACTTTTCTAACCAAATGGTACAGAGTGACAGTGGAACATGGTTGTGGGTTATAAATGTGAGTTAATTTCGTTTAAACTTGATAAGAGAAAACAACAGATTCACTGGAATCATTTTGCTGTCAAAACTGAAAAAAAGTTTAAGCCAAAATAATGCAAGACAAAACAAAAATATTGTTGAACAGTGAAGAATCTATTTGATTACATTTTTTTCAACTTCTTACCCGAGACACTTTAGTTGAGTGGCCAGGGTCTACACTGAATAAAATGTCATAAATATTGACTTTCTTATAAAGGTGTAAAGAGGTTGGGTAGACAAATGTGCACATACATAATTCATCTTTTCATTTTGCTAAAATTTTGCTAAATAATATACTCTGATATCAGTATTTAGCACATGCCACTTTTTATTTAGGCCATTCAGATCATGTCAGCGACCACATCGCGCTTCCATAATTTCAAACCAGTTCTCAGATTCATGGCCTTTAGAGTTTGCATAGCATCTAATGCTGGAACAGTCAGGCAATGGCTATTTTTGAACAGTAAGAAAACAGCAAACCCATCAATTACCAGGAAAAATCATGAGGCAGAAGTCCTTTGATATGGTTTAAGCACTTTAAAAATGGACTGCGTTTCTGCTCTTACTAACACGGTTGCGTACTTACTTTCAAGAATATTTGTGAATATGTAGATCTGTACTCCGAGTTATCTTTTCCAACACTGTCAATGTTTATCTAAAGATGTGTACAAGGTCTTAATAAATATGTCTTGGCTCATAATCATATATAAATGTTTGCATAGTAAATGTGTGTTTATTCTGAAATGTTGACTTTAAACGTGTTTTCTCATGCTATTCACCTTCCTGCTCAGCCAAGTCTGGTCCAAAGATCCAGCCAATGTGACTGATAAGTTGGTTTGAATGAAGGTGCTGCAAATGATTATTTGAGCAATGCCACAGAACTATGTTTGATACCTTAAACAATGTTGTTTGCAAATGAGATATATGCATGTGAAGAATATTTTAAAGGCTCAAAAGAAATGATCAATAATGTAATTTAAGAGTTCCTCCATCTACTTAAATGTTCCTTTGGGAATTTGAAGTTAATATTATGTCTTGTGCAAAGAACCCCTTTGGGTTGGTATGAAACTGCGCAATGTCTTGAATAGAGGAGTGCTGAGTACTTAATACGACCTAATATCTCTTCTATAAACCTTCACAACAAATCACCCAAACATTGGAAATGACAAATGCTCTTTATGTAGAGTCATTCTGGAACCGTCTCGCTGACCTCTTAAAAACAAATTGGTTCTAGGATTGAATGTACAGGTCTCAGGATACATTTTCTACATAATTATAGAACCTTTAATTATGCTGTGGATCCTTCAACTTTAAGAAGTTTCTTCGCAGTCACAGAATAAAGGAAATTGTTTTTTATAAGAACCTACAAATAACTTTTTCTGTGAAAAGTGCAATTTAGAGAAGTAAATGAAAAAGATAACATACGGTCTGCCACAATGTCCCGTCCACACACGAGGTGGAACTCCTCTTTTTGCTTCACTATGCAGATCAGGCTAAACTTTGGCTGGCTGACAACTAGCTGTGTTGTCACGCTGGAACAACTGTTTTTCTGAAGGATGGTTTCTCCATTGAGCTGTATGATGAAGGGTCTGTTACACTGATAAGTGTCGGATCGGCAGCGCACAGTCAGGTTGGAGCTCATCGGAATTATGTCTTTATCGAATGTCAGCTCTCCAGCACAGCGGACACGGTAGCAATCTAAAGAGAAGGTAGAGCACCAATCAGCTAAAAGATGGAAAAATTAATGAAAGGGTTCTTTGATATACAATGATGTAAAAAATGATTAGACAGTAAATCTCAAACCAATCCTCAGGATCACACACAGACATTGTTCCTAAAGTCCTAAAGCACGAAGAACCTTTAAAACCTATCACATACTGTAAAGGATCAATACTCATATTAGTGTTCTTGATAGAATCTTAAGATTATGTGGAGGTCCTTTAAACTTTCTAAACCATTTTTGCAGTCACACCTAAAACACATTGAAAGGCAGGGGAACCAGCTGAGGAACCAAAACTGAAATTTTTACCTCAAAGTTGTAAAAAAAAAAGTATCACAGCAAGCTTACTCACCTCCGAGTATGCAGGAGAGCAGCAACAGAAAGACAACTGGAACGATTTCTCTGAAGAAATCCATTTCACTGTTTTCTTGCTCGGACGCTCTTTGACAAATGACATTGTACAGCACATGATTTGTCACCTTTTATTCCTTCCTACTTGCTATTCTCAAAAATGTTTTATCGTTTACAGAGATATCACCACCACACTGGCTTACCATATCTCTGCCCGTCTTCCTTCTCCGGTGAAACGATAATCTCACTCTTTGTTGTTCCCCATATGTGCATTCAAAAATCGCTTGCGTCCCGGATTGTAACTGTTGATAAAGCACGAGGAGAATCATAATGATCTAAACACTTTAAGCAAGACCATTTGCTTCAATTGCCGTGAGCCGAGCTCATGCAGAACTGGTGTCATTTTGCAAACCGTTTTTTCTCAATGTTCCACTTTAAGGTTATGACCTAGATTTGTGGCTTTTATGTCTTTGCTAGAACTTCAATTCTGCGTCTTTACATGAAGATGTCCCACTTAATCAGTCTCCTTATTGAGTCATCACTGTCTTGGGGCTTTAGAGGGTAGAAATAATGCATGGTTTAAACAAAAAGGAGGAGCAAGGCAAGGCAGATTTAGAGGCTAGATACGAATGTGCAATGAAAAGAACAGAGAACCCACAAACATTAGCTAAAACATGGAGGTAAATATATGTATACACACAAACAGGGACACTAGGAACACCTGGGCAGGGTCAGAGACAGGTATCAGACACAGGTGGACAGAAAAACAAAGTAGGTGGGGAGGTGGGGACCAACATCAAAACAAAAACCGCATGGCACAGAAGACAAAGCAAGCCAAGAAGAGGTGAAACAAGGCAGGCTGTGAAAATAAAACAAAAAAGTTTCATTTGGTTGAAACATTGTATGTGTCAACTGGCTGAACATTTGAATACATAACTAGAGTAATTAAACTTCTGCATACCAACAGATGGACCATGCCTCTACATTTAGCCAAAAGCTGACTACATTAAGATATGTAAGGAGAGCTCATCATAGAGCTTCTTACTTTGTTTACACAGAAAATGGTGATCAAAGCAACTTTAGTATCGCTGTACTCCCACTAAATTATCTCATTGGTCATTGATAAGTTTTGTGATAAGTTTTTTTGTGAAAGTATAAATCAGTACATATTCTAAAACAGGCTCTGATCTCAAAGTCTTTTATTACTAGACTTAAATCATTACTAGTATGTTTAGCCTTCCTAAAACCGGCTATGTAATTAAGCAATAAGCAAACTGGCTCTGTGGCTGGATTCACTTAAACCCTTTCCAACCAGTAGATCTGCATGAACCGCAAAATGAGCAAATTCACTGGAAGCAAACATACAGCAGTTACATAATGCACACTCCTGCACTTGTGACTGAGATAATCCAATAAGATTAAATAGAGTTACTGTACCATGTCTTCACGTGCTCCCTGTCCCATTTTGAGTGTGTGAACATTGCAGCACTTGAGTCAGTTTACTCCAGAGTTCTGATCTTTCAGCTTTTAATCCTCATCTGCATTTCAAAGGCCTTCTGGGGAAGTCCCACCAAACTGGTAGATTTAGATTTTACTCACAATTCAAAGCGCTTGTTACTGTTTACTGATGTAAAGGTCATTAGATATGTTTTATAATCCCCACGAATAAGATGGAAATAAAAAATTAAGAAAAAAAGTGTCTTGTAAACAGTTCAGTTCATACAGCTACAATTGGGTGTATGTTGTGTGAAACTCACAGCTCTAAACCTCATGAGAGTGATAACCACAATTCTTTGTAAAATGGAAAAAGAAAATCTGAAGAAACCACAAAGCTGTTTCTCATATAAGCACCTGAGAAGGTATGTCTGTGGGTCTACTATATATCTCTACTGCACCAAAATATTATACTTGTGCCTGCACATATTTAATGCTTTGTGCTTGCAATTGTTTTTGCAATACAGTATTTGTATAATGTATTTTTTTCCTTTTTCTAATTCTTGTTTGGTTTGATCTGAGCTCACAATGTTTTCACACTCTTTTCTTTGCACTGTTTTTTTTTTTTAGCTTTTTGACATCTACACTGAGCCCTGATTTTTCAAAAGCATTTCTTTTTAACTCTCACCTTAAATTTAGTTTGATCTCATAATTAAAGGTGTCTTTCCCTTTCAAAAGCACTATTGCATATCATTCAGTTTTGATGTACACCCTCATCTCAGGTATATGAAAATATAGAGTAAATGCACACTCCCATTAAATATAAAGGCGCCAGAGAGTTCTGGGGGGAAAAAACACTTATTATGAAACATTTATGAAAAACTTAAATCTTTCCTTCACATAATGTAAAGGTTCTGTACCAATTTGAAGGTTCGCAGAACTTTTACGTTATGTGGAAGATCCTTAAACTTTAAAAAGTTTTTTTCTTTTTTTAGATCCCTCATGGAACCAAACGTTGTGTTCTGGGATTTTGAGCAGAGAATCTTTTCTGGTACCATTATACAACCTGTTGGGTAATTCCCAGGGGTAAGTACGGCTAGTAATTACTCATGCCGATTAGTGCACACCCACCATCGCTGTGGGATATTATCTTCCTTTAATTATTATTTGACTAATGTCCACTGTGTACCGTTACACTGATCTTCCTCTGAGATTACTTTCTGGTGAACAAATGTGTTTTTCTATAAGATTGACTGAGGCAGAGTGTGGTCCACTGATTAGTATCTAATGATTTGTGGAAAATAAGTCATTATTTAACCACCAAACAGGTTAAGAGAAAAAATGAACCTGTTGTGTAATGACTGTTCAGAGTATTGCTGCCTTTTTAAGGTTGCATTAAATGTTGGGTGTGTTGTTTAAAAAACAGAACCAACTGGTTCACAGTTAAACAATACAGTGGTGTGACACTGCAGTGCAGTAGCGTAAAGCTGTTATCGGATGCAGGACCTGTGACTGGTAGAGTACTTAATAAGACTTTTAAAGTCTGTAGGTCTAAAAGGTACTTTTCTTTAAATGTTTCCAAGACAATTTAGATGGGATTTCAGCAAATGAGATACTATGCTAAGCAGAGAGACAGCATGCTTTTTCTGGTCTTATAACAGAATCATAATAGGTAATGTGGTCTGCTGACCTCAATTTAGTGACGGAAAAAGAGAATCAGCACATGCTTTGAACTTCAAAGCAAAGGCTCTGGGTAAAATGGGTTCTTCACTGTGGCCAAGACATGACTCTTCACTCGCTTCTTAGGACTGTATTGCTTTTTCTTGAGCAGAACACACAAATTATTGTAAAAAAATTCTCATGTTCTACATTGTTCTTGTGTTTTATTTTTCTCTGAGGTCTAGCTATTATGAACTATGTGTTGCTTTTAGAGCTTAGTTTCCATGAATATGAACTGACTGAAGACCGAGATAATACGGTCGGTTGGGTTATGCCCAGGGGTTATTCCCTGAAACCTTAACAGTGTTTTTATATACTGCATTAAACTCTTCTGAAAAAAGCAAGAAACTCTGGTTTTCCATTTGTGGACAACTTGCATTCAGTGATGTTTCAAAAATGTGTTCAATACAAATAAATGGGCTGTCGTTGTCTTAACTTAATCATTTCCAAACCTCTTTTCAAAGAAAAGCAGCATGTACTGTTTGAAACAGTTTGAATGATTAAGGTCAGACAAGCATTTAAAAAAATGTTTTGTCATGTTTCTATGTATTTAGATTTATTTAAACTAATGCTAATTACATTATGTTTAATATTAAATCAATAAATAGTCAATAAATCAATTATGTTACATAATATCTTAAAAACATACTTTTGATTATTTTTATTGATCATTTACACCTGCATGCACTAGATATTAGTAATGGTGCAATTGTAAATGGTCATGACGGATTTCAAATAATCAAATACAAACATGCCCAATGCCATGAATTTATCAGAAATGATTCCTTTTGTGTACTGAATGTATTCAGACCCGGCGCCAGACATGGATTTGCGAACGGGCCTTGCATTGCTTTGGGGGGTCCCACATTTTATAGGCTACTGTAGGTACAGTATACATTATGTATTATATACAGATACACTATACCCAGAATGTGACCAATTTACTTTACCACTTCTCTTTCTTATTTAGCAACAGTAATTGGTTAAATCTTCTTTAATAACAGAATCCAGCAGAACATCATGTCTAAGAAAAGGAATTTAATCTTGCACTCTGACAGCCACATACCTGAAGCATGAATGAACCGGAAGGTTTTTGTTCTTCAGTGTACCAGCAGGTACTTAAATAAGGAGAAGGAAAAAAGCTACTTTGCACACCAGTGGTGTAACTGGGATCTTTGTCCTTGTGCAAAAACAATTCAATGGAACCACATGAAAATGACTTTGATTGCTTAGAAATGTTTGCTCATGTATAGATGTTTTCATGGGATGCCACTCCACCCACTAGCATCTTACATATCCCTTATTAGTGTTAACCCTCCTGTAAAAGAGTTTCTACTTCTGACTGCTCTGTACAGGGACGGATTATGGGTTGTGTGGGCCCCTGGGCAAAACGTTCGCGAGGGCCCCCACACCTCAAAAAATGGTTATTAACCCTTTTGTGCAGAAGCGCCCTCTAGTTTTGAAATGTAAACTTTGCTAGTTAACTATTCCTCCAATTATCAACATAGAGCCCAAACAACCGACTAGTCATGTTTACTAACATGTCAACTATGTGCCTACAGTGTGTAATACAGTACAGTGTGTAATGTGGGTAACTCTAATGCAGTAGTTACCCAGAACGAGCTATATTGAGCTAGCTTAGCAGTTTGCTAATAT
>JBBPCW010000106.1:13759501-13771904 GCA_037974425.1 Phenacogrammus interruptus
TGTGTGTGTGTGTGTGTGTGTGTGTGTGTGTGTGTGTGTGTGTGTGTGTGTGTGTGTGTGTGTGTGTGTGCATGCCTGTGCATGTGTGCATTTTTTTGGAAGGCCCACTACTCCTTACACAAAGTCGAAGCGTGGCCAGCGGGAGGAGGAGCAAGAGGATCTAAGTAAAGACCTGGATGAGCCCTCACCTGTTCCTGCAACAGAGGAGGGCTCACTGAATAAAACAGGTAACACCTGTGCACAATAAAAAAACAGTTTAGCAGTACACACATAATCTAGAGATGCATAATATTTGATCCAAGTTTTGTCTTTTGCAACAATCCTAGTTTTTTACTGTCCGTTGTGATTTTTTGACCACCTAGCGGTCCGGAGAAGCGTTTCATATTCGATATGTTTCATAATCAAAATATTGTAATCCAACAAAAGTTTATTGTTTTGGTCAAATAATGCAGACCAAATTTTAGCAGTGTCACGTTACTGATTCAGTATAGTGTTCAATGATATAATAGCACACACACACTAGTTAACTTGTGATTAGGGCTGTCACTGTATTATATAATTAATTGAGTAATCTTCTGATACACAATTGATTGAGTTCTGTTTTGTCTTTTTAAAGGTCAGTCAGTAAATATAGCTGAAAATAACATGGGGTCGTGCATAGTTCAATACTACTCAAAGCTTTAATAGCTCTATTTAGGTCTGGGCTTAGTAGCTCGGTTTAAACACAGATATTTGAAGCCTGTAACAGACACGTGGCATTTTCTTTACTTTTTTCTTTACACTATTTACTGTGTAGTTTTCCTTAATTATTGGGAGTGGTCTTTTAACTTGTTTGTTGTCTGTTGAGCTAGACTCAGCCTAGAATTAGTTAAACCTTTTACTTCATATGAATTGTGTGTCTTTATTTTATATACACACAATCAAAAATATGGGTATTCATGACATCCTGCTGGTGTGGGGTTCCCAATTTTCAGTAATGCTAACAAAACGTTTGTGTGCTAATAATAATAATAATAATAATAATAATAATAATAATAATAATGATAATAATAATACTTCTCCCCGTTGAGAAGTAATACCTTTTTATTGCTCAAAATGCAAAGTAATCACTTAGCTTATAAATGACAACATTGCATCAAATAATCATTTTAATCAGGTTAACATGACAGCCCTAATATTAATCATGTGTCTTTTACACATACATGTTAGACTGCAGATTATGTTTTAAACAAGTTCTTTTATATGTGTGTGTGTATAGTGACCAAGAAGGATTCAGACTCAACTCCAGTGAAGGGTGGGACTGACGTGGGTCAGTAGTTTTATTAGTATATATGCCACTGTGTTTAGTAGCGGTGTGCCTTATAGCTGTGTACTGACTCAGATAGAAGAATTACTGTTTTTCTGCAGCTACAAATGCTGTCCTTTCTTTTTTTTATTTCCTGTAGATGAACAGGAGGATGAATCCATGGAGACTGTGGGAAAGGTATTACCGGTGTTTTTGCACAGTTTAATCTACTAGTTAAGGATACAATACAACAAGAATGTGTATATAGTATCACACTGGCCCTTTAGAACTGGAAGTGAACGATCCTAAAAAAATTATATTCTCCATCACAGTTATTTTACTGTTATTACAAATTGCAACACCTAGCAAAGTGTTAAGCTCTGTACTCTTACATTAACATGTATAGAAAAAGGCTTTCACATTCTTTATTGACAAGAGTTCATCACCTCGACCAGTTTAGTAATTCACTCTTAATTTAAAACATCTCAGTTATTAAGCCTTTAGGAGCAACTAATGTGTGAATCATGTGTAAATGATTAGGGCTGCAATAAAAATCGGTCTAGGACACATTTTGTAGTCTGCCACAAAATCATAAGTGGTGCAAACGCATGTGTATAAGGAACTGGAATATGGAACAGTTTTCCATTGGCAGGTGTGTGGTCCTGGGTGACTCAGAAAACCAGACTGGAAAAACTGCAAGTGTTCCTCTAAATAAGAAGATCTCTCTAATACTATTTAACCATGTGGGCAGTTAGTGGTTCTAACCCTATTCTGCTATGTGTTTGCATGTACATAGGAGGAAGAGGAGGGCTCACCTAGTGTGAAGGGAGAGCCAGTGAAAGGCTCAGATCTGCATGAGGATAATGTCACTGAGCAGACTCACCATATCATTATCCCCAGTTATGCTGCCTGGTTTGACTATAACAGGTAATCTGTTTGCTCCCATCTCCCAGCAAGCCATGATTCATGTTTTTTTGCTTTATATTGAAAGAACTTTTCTTACTCACAATCCTTTAACAAATCAGTTTTTGTAAAGAACAATTAGTGTACTATTTATTTATTTATTACATAATAAAACAGAAACTTTTCCTTTTTTTGGGTATGTACAATAATTTTGCAATTAATCTTTTAAGATTGTTCTTTCTTCTGTCTTCTCTCTCTCTCTCTCTCTCTCTCTCTCTCTCTCTCTCTCTCTCTCTCGCAGTGTTCATGCTATAGAGCGTAGAGCTCTGCCAGAGTTCTTCAATGGAAAGAATAAGTCAAAGACCCCTGAAATGTGCGTACAAACTCAAACACACACACACACACACACACACAAATTATGTTCAAACTGTGAATTATGACTGTTTCACATCTATTCACACTCGTCTGTGTTCCAGTTATCTGGCATACCGTAACTTCATGATCGACACATACCGACTCAATCCACAGGAGTACTTGACCTCTACTGCTTGTCGGAGAAACCTGGCTGGAGATGTGTGTGCCATCATGAGGTCAGGAAGGGACAACTAAATAAGATTTAATGTAGCACATTTTTTGAGCTGACTGCAACTCCCATTAGAACAGTTAAAGTGGCAGATTTATATTGATGCATTTGTGTGTGTGTGTTTGTGTGTGTGTGTGTGTGTGTGTGTGTGTGTGTATGGATGTTCACAGGGTTCATGCCTTTCTGGAGCAGTGGGGTTTAATTAATTATCAGGTGGATTCAGAGAGCCGTCCCACTCCAATGGGACCACCACCTACATCACACTTTCACGTACTAGCAGACACGCCATCCAGCCTGGTACCACTACAGCCTAAAGCTTCTCAGGTACTCATACACATGCAGAGACACCCACTAGGGATGCAACGGTACAGGTATCCCACAGTACGGTTCGTACCTCGGTATTTTGGCCACGGTTTCGTTACGGTTTCGGTACGTGTTTTGTGCTTAAAGAGAACAATGTTTTTTCTCCCAAAATTGTATCTTTATTTTTCCACTCAATATTATAACACTAGTGTTAAATATAAACTACAAATAATAACACAACAAAATAAATAAACTGCCTCTTACTCATGAACAAAATGTGCATACATGTATAAAATTCAAACTTACAAAATATATTTAAAAACTTTTTAAAGTCATTTTAAACATTTTAAAGCCTCTTAAAGTGTTCTAAACACAACACAGTAGTCAGAGTAAACATACTTCAGCTACATTCACAATGTAAAGTTCATTATCAATGATTGCCATTATGGGCATGAGGTATTTATTCTTCTGCTATTATAAGATTCTTCTCTAAGAAGATAAGCCTCATTGTCAGCTGCAAGGCAAGAGCAGCTTGCACTTACAACGTGTCCTGCAGTGGAGAAAATTCTCTCAACAGAAGTTACTGGGACACAGAGGTGACGTTGTGCAACTTTTGCAACATGAGGAACTTGCTCTCATTTGCCCTCCACCACACGAAAGGATCAATATCTACATTAATAGAGTGAGTTACCTTTTAGTCTGTCCTCCGTTCAGGAACCGTTATCTCAGCATGACTACGCTTGAGATACTTAGCCATATAGCTCATGTTTCCATTAACGTATGGGACACATGTTAGGCAATGTTTACAAACAGTGACGTTTCTATTAACTGTTTTGACTCCCTGGTCGTTGTATACTACAGTGAACCCGAAAAAAATACATCCTGGAGATTTGTACGAAGCCGGTGCTTCTTCAAACTTCTGCCTCTCGACTGTTCCGCCCGTGCTGGCCATGCTTGTTAGTTTTTCTTTTTGTCCGGATCTGTGTGCATCAGCGTGAGGGAGGGTGAGTGGGTGGAGTCACAGCGGTGATTGGACATTAACTCTCGGGGGAGGGCTTTCGCTCATTTGCGCTTGCTGCTTAACAGTAGCCTGGTAAGCATTAAGCGCCATTTTCAAAAGGAAGTGCAAAACCGAACTACCGCGGTACACAAGGGCGTACCGAACCGTGCAGCGTGTACCGAACGGTGCGGTATTTTACCGAGTACCGTTGCATGCCTAAAACCCACACATCAGATACACTTTCAGATACACACATTTTACCCCTTAAATGTTATTAATGTTTTGATTTACTATTTTTGTAACTGTCATGAATTATTATTTGTGTTTGAGGACATTCAAGAGTCAGCCACAGACATATTTACACCATAATAAATATAACGAATTACCCATTGCCTTTTAAATTTTCTGATACACTACTGTCCTTTCTCTGCTTTGTAGACCCCATCGTCCCAGCAGATACTGTCTTTCCCAGACAAAGTGAAGGACAAACCAACGGATCTACAGAACTTTGGATTGCGGACAGACATGTACAGCAAAAAGAGTGGCCCAGCAAAGGTATGACTTTGCATTTTGCATCATGTAGTTGACATTTTAAATATGGGGGAATTTCATTTGGAGTAAGGTTGTAATGATTAGGATGTTTTTTCCACTGCATAAAGTACTTGAAACTGAACTTTGCTTTCTCAATTGGCCATTGGTCTAGCACTGAAGCTTCTTCAAAATTTGTCCAAAAAATGAACAGTACTCAGGGATATTTTTCTCTGTCTTTGGTACCACTTGTAGGCAATGACAATTGAGCGAATTCTTTACTGTTCCAGCTGTAGATTGTCACCAAATACTATTAAATGACCAATAAGAATGAGATCATAATGGAATGTAATAATAGGTTGCAGTTTTGAAATATTCCTTAAATAATAAAAAACAAGAATGAAAGATTTTACATGCAAAAAGAGGCAATCGCTTGATTAATTTTGTGGTAAATATCAGGAGGAGCTACAACCATAGCTTCTGTTTTATCTGCAGATTAAATAAATGTAATGATTAAACAGTAAATATTTTACCCATAAGAAACAATCAACTAGGGATATAATTGTCAGCTGTAATGAATGCAGCACTAAGGTCAAAGTCCATCACCATATTCACAAAGTCTTTAAAAAGGTATCACTATTAACAGTTGAAAGTAACAGAGCATACTAACCGTGGAGATGAAACAATACACTAAATAGTACCCTCGAATTATTCTTATTGCAAGTTATGAGACTGGCAAAATAAGAGAACCTGACATATTTCTAAGAGAAAAGTGTAAGTCTTTAAAATATTCACAAAGAACAACCAAACTCGTGGTCTTCCACAAACACTCTGCTTTTCAACAGGAGCATCAAAGACCTCAAATTAGATTAATTAGCCAGGGTAAATGAGAGAATATAGAGCAAACAGTAATTTTGTAAGAAACAACCTTATCAAGAATGGCATGACATTTTATATTAAGGGAAGAACATAAAAAAGAACAAAAAATATAGTTTCTCACTACAAAACAAGTCAGGGTGGGGGAAGCAGAAGCAAATGTTTCTACCCGAATGAACAGTAATCTACAGACAGAAAGCAAGGAGTGCATTAGAAGAAGGCAATTTGGAAAAAAGTCCAAATTGTACAGGTCTCAATCATATTTCCCTGGCTGCTGCCAAGGTGCCAAGCTCCTACTTTAGCCCCAGTTCTAGCCCTAGCACAAAGCACATGTGGAGGTAAATAAAAAATGCCCCCCCAAAATCTGTGCTAATCCACGTGAGGAAACCGGTCCTCTTCCCAGGATTACCCCAGTGGGATCATGTAGATGTAGGCTTGTCCTTTGCTGGCAGCAGTGGAGTTACACTGAAAACATGTTGCATTCAAGCAGCAGTGGAAAAACAAAACCTTTTGCTGACACTGGAAATCATTCATTGCAGATGTGATCGCCGTTAATGGTGATCATAAGTTCATAGGGAACTGTAATAATAAAACTGAACAAAAAGGACAAAACAAAGTCAGAGGCAGAGGCATAACCAAGCACAGGCACCATCTTGAAAGCAAAAGTTAATAAATTCATTAATGAAAAGGTTCCTTCACTTTATAAAACCAAAAACCACTGAGACTACTAAAAAAATATAAAAAGCTTCTTATATCTCTTATTGTATAAATAAACACAGACCCACTCGTAAGGAGAAATAAATAACGTTCTCGGATTGGCTACTTTTTAACCTCTCGCCTCTAAGCACAGCGATAGTTTACCATCCCAAGACGCATTTTCTATATTTATACAGTTATATTTTATATGGAAATGTAGCTGAATTTACATTCATATTTATGTTACAAAATTAGTAAATTGTTTTATAGTATTACAAAATATAACAGTATATATATATATATATATACATACATACACACACACACACACACACACACACAGGATATTTTCTGTTTCCGCATTATTGTGCGTATTTCCACATACCATTATCAGTTAGGTTCTCAGAAATAGTCTGCGTTAGACTGAATCCGCGACTGCTGATTCGCTTAAAAGTGGGGGATTATGTAGAATTTCTACATTATTTTTGTACATGCCAATATGTTTGTCCAGCCAAAATGGGACCCTTCTGTCCTAATAAAATAATACTCAATGAATGATACAAAACCTTTCGTATAATAAGCACAATCTAGAGGGCTTTGCCTTTCTTATAAGCCATTTCTGATTCCGACTGATTAACTACAAGTCAAGTTATTATTAGTTGTTCCTACAACTTGGTAAAGTGACAGGACTTTTGTCAGGCACTGTATTAGAGAACAAACAGTGCACTATTTGTTTTCTCACAGGGTAAAAATGCTGCCAGTGCTACACGGGAATGGACTGAACAGGAGACTCTGCTACTACTGGAGGGTCTGGAGATGTATAAGGATGACTGGAACAAGGTCTCGGAGCATGTAGGCAGTCGCACACAGGACGAGTGTATTCTTCACTTCCTGCGGCTTCCTATTGAGGACCCCTATTTGGAAGACGGCTCCTCCTCGCTTGGACCGTTGGCTTATCAGCCAGTCCCATTCAGCCAGGCAGGAAACCCCGTAATGAGCACCGTTGCCTTCCTTGCTTCAGTGGTCGACCCTCGAGTTGCCTCTGCTGCAGCCAAATCTGCTCTAGGTGAGAGGTCAGGGATCAGAGTACGTAGAATGGATTTGCTTTACCTGGTTACCTGAATTTTGCCAGCAGACAGAATGAGCCGTGTACATTTGAGATCAGTTGATTTAAGTCTCGGATTTGTTACTTATACTGTATCTGTATCTGTAAAGTTTACATAAATGCACATTTGAACTTTTTTCACCCTTGCACTTTTGCCTGAGAAAGTAATATTTAAAATTGGAGGAAATCACATATGAAAACAAGCCAGTGTCAAAACCCCAGAAAATTGACCTGGCACTTTCCCTGCACAAGATCTAGTACAAGTTTTTGAATATGATTTAGAAATGAAGGAGCTGTTGTTTAGTCTTGCTGAGAACTCCTGTCTGAATGTGTGCATCCTGGCAAACTACTGTTTAAGGTTCTGCATGTGTGAATGACGCAAAGTCCAGAAATGACCATTAAAAGTATCCGTGTAGCATTCTGGGTCTTGAGCGTGTAAAGATCTTTAGCGGTACATTTTAAAATTGCTTTACTGTAAAACGAGATCTACACAAATAGTACTTGCTCATTAAATTCTGTGTGTGTGTGGCAGAGGAGTTCTCTCGCATGAAGGAAGAAGTGCCAGCTGCTCTAGTGGAGGCACATGTGCGTCGAGTGGAGGAGGCAGCCAGAGTGAGTGGCAGACCGGACCCTCTGTATGGCCTGGAAGGCAGCGGTATTGCTGGCACTGGCTTGGAGGATGCAGAGAAACCTGGTAAAACACACAATTTCAATTTATTCAAATTCCTGAACTGTAGGCTTATTATTCACTATTGATGTTTTTAGTCATTTTTGTATATTACAGCTGCTGCTGTCATAAAACTAATATGGAAGTTAGTTGAATGAAGAATTGAAGTGCAAAATGCCTGGTTGTTTTACAGCAGAGGAGAGCAGTGAGGAGAGCAAGAGCAGTGATGGCCAACCCAGTGAGGACAAGCGAGAGAGTAAGGTAAGCAACTATACCCTACTCACAACTGTTAATATAGTATATGTGTCAGTGATTGTTCGAGTATATGAATTATTTGTGTCTTTTTATTGACCTAGGAGGGAAAAGATGGAGCAAGTGAAGAAGAGGAGAAGCAAGGGGAGAATGGAAAGAAAGAAGAAGAAAGAGCAAGAGAGGCAGAGGCAGAAAGAGAGGCAGAGAAGACAGACTCTGAGATTGGTGTGTTCATGTAACCAGAGCAGATGGTGGATTAAGGATGGTCTCGCTGTTAACCATTTACAAATCTTCTTGCTCTCTCTCTTTAGGTGATGTAGAGAAAGAGAAAGAAGGAAAGGAGGGATCAGAGGAGGGCCAGAGGGAAGGAGAAAGTGAGGGTGAAAGAAAAGCCAAGGTGGAAAGAGATGTCGGGGAAGGTAACCTGGCCACAGCAGCAGCCTCTGCACTTGCTGCTGCTGCTGTCAAAGCCAAGGTGAATTAATCTGAAGTGTGGTTGTTTTAGATAAATAGATGGTTTAGATATTTATCTAAGTGATAATAGTTTATTCAGTTATTAATTTAGTATTCAGAAGCCTTATGCTTTTTTGCAATTCGGTAATCCCCCAGTTTCACCTGGATCAGGCCTCGCGGATCCAGTCACACACACTTTTTTATTGAGAATGGAACTGAATGTTTTATGCAGAAATCTCCAAAACAGCGCGGAACCTGCAAATATTCTCCGAATTCTTTTTTTTTGTTGTTGCTTTTTTTGTGGTAATATGGTTTATTCATTTTAGTTCTAAATTATTACAAATATATATTTTACTACAAACATAAATAGTAATCCAAATATAAATTCAGCTAAATTTCCAGTTATTGGCTGATGTCCTCCTGTTTCATTCTACTAATAGCCCTATGCTGCCCAAACGCCCTGAACCTCCTGGCAATGCAGCTCAGCATCTTGGTCAAGAATTACAGGACGATGGCCGTGGTTCAGAGGGGGCGGACCGGCAATATGCACGCTCCGAAAAAAAGCCTAAAATGCCTATTTTTATATTGTAAAACCTAATTATGCCCCCATACAGTATATGCTCCCAGAACACTTTAATTTCATTTTAAAATCAGTTTAATACATTACCCTTAACGAAAATATAAAGATAAATCACTATCCATAATGTACAGTTTACACTGAACTCCTACAGTGCTAGAATGTAAATACCAATGTTACCCCTGTATAGAGTGCACTGTAATTCTCTCTCTCACTAGTGAGATATATAATTCTTCATGGATTTTAGTGCCAGTTATTAATACAATACAATTTGCTGGTGGATGAACAGTAAACTATTGAACTGTAAATATAATAGATGATTACTCCTACATTTTACTCTATTTTTTATTAATAAAAATACATTAAATTATTACTGTATTTACCCTGCCTATATATAAGAAAACACCTGTGTATGAATAACAGTGCACTCTGTACAACGGTAATATTGCTATTTACATTGTAGGACTGCAGTTCAGTGTAAACTGTACAGTACAGTAGGTTTATCTTTACATTTTCTTTAAGGGTAATGTATTAAACTGAGTTTAAATGAAATTAAAGTGTTCTTTAATTTAAATTTAAAGTGAGCATATTAGGGGCATATTTAGGGTTTACACTATTAAGGCATTTTAAGGCATTTTTTTGACCAAAACACAACAACGTGGTTTAAAACTATACACGGGTGCTCTTGGAATGTAACCCCTGATGGGGGAACAGTCAAGTTGTCTTCAAAATGTGGCAAAGGCAGCCAGAAAGGGACAAAACACAGAGAAACACAGCAGACTCATAAACAGACTTCAAGACACTAAAGCTATGATCAGTTATTTTTAAAAAAAAAGTTAAATCTTTTATGCGGTTTAATAATAATCAACCCATGAATGCGACTATGATGAAGTTAATTAACTCTTTGTCTGATTCACATTTTCTCTGAATAGCACCTGGCTGCGGTGGAAGAGAGGAAGATCAAGTCTCTGGTGGCTCTGCTGGTTGAGACTCAGATGAAGAAGCTGGAAATCAAACTGAGACACTTTGAGGAGCTAGAGACTATCATGGATCGTGAAAGAGAGGCGGTAAGGCATCATGAGTGTTGTAATTTTCTTAAGAGATTTAACATCATTTTAGTTCAAATGCGAAGTGTTAGCCTACTGAATTAAGATGATTAATTTACCCTCTCTGACGCATGTGTGTACGTATGTATGTGCATGTGCGTGTGCGTGTGTGTAGTTGGAGTACCAGAGGCAGCAGCTGCTTGCAGATCGTCAGTCATTCCATATGGAGCAGCTGAAGTATGCAGAGATGAGAGCTCGACAGCAGCACTTTCAGCAAATCCAGCACCAGCACCATAGCAACCAATCCGGAAACCAGCCTGGCAGCGCTCCTTCTGTGGCCCACCAATCGACTCCTAACACTAGTGCCCCACCTCCTACACCCAGCCCTGCCCCGGCATCCTCCACCAATGCCCCCATCGAAGCTCCACCCACCTCAGCTTCACACACCTCTCCACCCACCAACACACAGACTGCAGCAGTGCACGGTGAGAGAATATGAACATGCCATACTCATCATACACATCAACACATACACAAAATCACAATACACTACACACATTCACACTCTGTGTGTATCAGATGCATGTACACATTCATAATCAGTAACTGCTGATGAAATGTAAAAGTTGGTTGGTGTCACATAAGGCTTTATGGTGTATACTGAGTGCATCACTAATGTTCTTTGCTCTTATCGTTCTTTCTTTATGCTCCATTTCCTCCCATGTTTCTCTCAGACTCCAGCGCTTCGCTAGCGGGGGATTCCCTCCATCCCAATGCCCCGGTGCCCCCACCACAGTAAAGAGGGCCAAACAGAGAGTTTGAGGGATTTAAGAGTGGAAGGAAAAAGATAGAGAAAGAGAAGAGATTGACAGGGAAAACAAAGGGAAGAAAATGTAGTTTATGTCTTTGTTTTTGGGAGACAATGCATTCTCAGTAACAAAAAAATGTCAACATCTTAACAAATTGGCTGATTCAGCATGACACAAGAACTCCATCTGAATCAGTGAGGTGTGTTTGGACCAACCCCTATTAAATAGCCAGAAAAGAAACCGCACAAAAAACGAGCCGTGTCTTTGGCTTAAACATATCATTAAAAATGCCCAATTTATGTATCCAAACAGAATGGAGATGAACAATATTCTTCAATTTTACTTTGCACCAGAACACCAGAAGCAGTATTGAAGGGGCTTGTGAGATTTGTAGTCAGGTTCCAGCCTCTTCTCTGTTACCTCAGTGTAGGTACTTACTAACGAAAAGAAAATGAAAAAATTAAAAGCTGCACTTTTTAGAATGTTTCTCCATTTTTACATTTGGAGTAAAAAAGTCAAGAATTTGACCTGAAGCACTTAAAATTCCTTTAGCAGTCTCCTTTCTCTCACTAAGTCTTTGTATTCATTTAATAGAAGCACTCCATTTGGAATGAATTTGAAAAGAAACTTGACTTCGTATTTGTTATTCTGTATGTGTGACTGTTGGTTTTACTCTTGGGACAATGTGAAAGCTTTAGTGGGTTGGCCTGTTGTGCTTACTTTATTTTTTTTTTAGTACAAGTAACTTTTAGCATGATGGAAAAAAGAGGGCAACAAATTAGTGTTAAAGATGTTTGCCTTGTATGGAACTTGTCTTTGACTGTAGATGAAAACCATGTACTGTAAACTTGGAGCGTCTGTTATAAGCTTGTAACCTTTCCACTCCGAGTGTGTATGCGTGTTTGTTTGCAGTTAGCAGCATAAGAGTTGACTCTGTCTGAAGTTTCCCGGTTTAAACAACAAATGTTTACATGTCTTCATACAAGTTTTGACTGTCTTGACCTATGTGGTCAGGCCTTAGTTCACTGACTTATTACAGGTTAACTGGTGGATTTAATCAAGTATGTGAACAATTCAGATAGCAGATATTTTTGTTTCTGTATCAGGAGTTCTCAGTCAAGATAAAGCTGATAGTGTATGATAATTAAGAAAACAGGTAGAATTAGACCGACTTGTAATCTGAATTATTTTAACAAACCTCATATCACACCATATATCCCATTTTCACTTGTCTGACTGAAGCTTGGAATGTGTGTGTGTGTGTGTGTGTGTGTGTGTGTGTGTGTGTGTGTGTGTGTGTGTGTGTGTGTGTGTGTGTGT
>JBBPCW010000106.1:13817643-13828617 GCA_037974425.1 Phenacogrammus interruptus
GGTCCGAAATTTTAGAATGAGCCAACTTTCGATTTGCTGTGTCAGCGTTTGTCCACATTCCTCTCTTACAACGACACGGCATTTCGCCGGCTGTCCCTTCGCAGATGTGCCACGGGGATTGCTCTCTGGTGCCGTATCTGTTTGGGATCAGCAGCGCGTCAGTGTGCCTGATAGTCAGCGACTTAATGTTAATGACGTTCAGAACGCAATGCCTAGGAAAATCCGATCTGCCTGTTTACATGACAGTCGCATCGGCACATACCTGATTTATATCTGATTTATTTCCACATATGAACGAGGCCTGAAACCGATCTCATAATATCATAATGGATCAGATCCGATCTGTGTCACATATGAGCACAAAATCGGAATTGGGTCACATTTAACTGACGGTGTAAATGAGGCCATAGATACATAGTGTCTCCAATAGCTAGCACTTCAGATCTAAGTGTCTCTTTACAACCAATTAAACTACACATGCTCAATAGATAAAATTGATTTAGAAATTTTTCACTAACGTGTCGCCATATATCTTTGTTCTTTGATCCTCTAGCTGTCCCGTCACAACAAGGAGCTACAGCTGCTGCTTAAACCAAGCGGAGAAGATCAGGCTCTGGAGTGCTACACTGAACACACTGCCCAGATAGAGGTGACACACTGATGAGTGTACACACGCACATGTGTATTACATTTACACATGTACAAAAATACATCAACATTATGATTGATCAGTAGTTTGACCAGTTTGTGTATTTACGCATGTGTGCAGATAGTCCGTCAGGACCGCACGATGGAGCAAATAGTGTTTCCTGTTCCTCATATTTGCTCCTTCCTGACAAACGAATCAAAGCTGCGAGTATACTACAGCACAGAGAGAGATGAGCAGGGCAGCAAAATCAATGACTTCTTCCTGAGAGCAGATGACCTCTACAATGAGATGAGGTGGCAGAAAAAGCTCCGAGGTATACTCTTACTGTGTGTTTGAGGAATTGAGTTAAAATGATATTAAAGTGATTAAAGAGTAGTTCCTCTGTTTACTTTGATTCAGAATGAAGATACCACAGCTCGCCCTTTTTATTCTCTATCAATGCACGTTCCTGGGATAGAAGAAAAATCAGACCCAGTTTATGAGCAACTTCTTCATAGTCTTCCCATTATACAAAATAATATTTGCTAAATAATATTTAACTAAATAATAAAAAAGCAAACATGTTTTGTGCAGTGAAATGAAAGAGTGTAAGGTATAAGGTCACATAGAATAGCATGTGCTCTTTTCAAGCCAGAAGAGTATTACTGTATAAATCTTGTCATCCACTTGTGGGGCAGTTGATAGCCTAGTGGTTAGGGCATTCGCCCTGCGATCAGAAAGTCCAGGTTCGATTCCCAGGCCACTCGGCACAACTGAGGTACCCTGAGCAAGGTACCGTCCCCACGCACTGCTCCCTGGGTGCCGTGTTCATGGCTGCCCCCTGCTTCACTTGGTGAATGGGTTAAATGCAGAGGGTGAATTTCGTACTGTTCACACTGTGTGCTGTGGTGTGTTCACGTATGACCAAATGATCACTTTCACTTTTGCCCAAATGATCACTTCACTCCTCCCCTGTCTCTGTTACAACAGAAAATGCCTGTTCAACATAGTCATACAAGTCTAGCAAAAATGGTAACATGGCCACAACTGATTAAGATTAAAATAATTGCAAATGTTTGGTGAAATGCCTAGAATGTTCCTCTGGTGTGAATGAGACTCGGGTCTTTGTTGTCTGCTTAAAAGCAAGTAGTATAAATTGAGTCCCCACTCCCTCTCCAAAATCTTGCTAGTGTTCTGGTTGGTACATGCTGACTGTATATTGACTCATCCATCACAAATCTAGCAGGGCTGAAGCTGGGGTGTTAAAATAGCGTCTGAACAATCCAAAAGACATCAAGTAGCAATTCTCCTCACCGCAAGTTCTCTGGTAAAATTATGCTCTGCCAGAAGCAAATTGCTCTGCTATTCAAAGTTAACTGCCAGCCAGTTGATTTACCATTCAAGTGAACTTGCTTTTTCACCAGGAAGATTTTATAAGTGTTGGGTCTAAACTGTAGCTTTAGTCTAGATCTTGGTTTAAGTATAAGCATTATTTGGTCTCAAATAGGACTGTGGTCTCAGTACTTCATGGCATTATTACAGTATTATCAGTAAGTCATGCTGACCAGGATATCTGAAAAAAACAAAAAACATAAACTAATTTTAAAAGTCTAGTACTGGTCTTAAACTTACACTGGTATGATCTTAGTTGGGGCTTTAATGGTAGTATGTGGGTGATGAGGGTGTTAGAAGTTGAGATTAGAGGAAGACCGTCTGATCACAGTTTACAGTGCTGTGTGTTTGTGTGTGTTTTAGCCCAGCCTGTGCTGTACTGGTGCAGCAGGAACATGTCGTTCTGGAGCAATGTCTCGTTTAACCTGGCTGTGCTCATAAATGTGTTGGTGGCGTTTTTCTACCCGCTGGACAGTATTAGTGACAGTGAGTACACTTGAGCTTCGCATCCTTTTTCTCTTCTGACCTGTCTCCTTTAAACCAGCAATCAGAAGGATTCCATTGTAACTGGAAGCAATCTTTAAAAAATATTTTTGCAGTTAGTATACTCAAACACTTGCCTGAGGGCTACACTTGTCTGTGTGTTTGTTTGTTTCAGGTCCGCTAGACCCGTCCCTCTCTCTGCTGCTGTGGGTGTGTGTGTTGGGTTCACTGGGGTTTGTGCTACTACTGCCCAGTCCAAATGCTGTGCGCATTCTGGTCATCTCCTCTGTTCTGCGACTGGGCTTCTCATTAGGACTTCAGCACATGCTCTCATTGCTGGGAGCTTTTAACGTAAGGCCACATACTTTAACAGACACACACTGCACACATATAATTGTAACCCGTACACTTACAAACAATGATGACAGTTTGTTGGTGCATTAAACCCCTAGAAGTCTAGAGCTTTTACTGTCATGTTGCAGTCCATTTATTTTACAATACTCAATATTTTACAATTCAAAATGATTATTTACATCGACAAAGCACTTTACACTTGCATTGTATTACACTTGCACTTACACTCATTGTCTATTTTGTCAGCTGCCCTTAACATATAGGTGCACTCTGTATTGTACAATTACAGAATATACTACTTGCTAATACTGCTGATGATGGTCTGTACATGATTAGCATTAAGTATTGTTCTCCCTTTGTCTGTCTGTTGTGTTTAGGTGTGTAATAAGATTGTATTCCTGCTGAGTTTTGTGGGTAACCGAGGGACATTTACTCGTGGTTACAAAGCGATGGTGATGGACAGAGAGTTCCTGTTCCACCTGCTTTATCTCCTCATCTGTATCCTCGGACTCTGTGGACATGTTTTCTTCTACAGCTTACTGGTGATGTTTCGTTTCCAGCTTTCAACATGCTAAATATATTTGTGGGCAAATCTGTATCTGTTCTGTTGCAGCATCACACATTGACACTTCAGTATTATTCGTCAGGAATATGTAACCATGACTGATGCAGAAACAGAACTGAAACATACATTCCAGTAACTTCCAGTGCCTCTGGAAAGTTTAGTTAGTAAGCTGCTTGTTTTTGTGTTTGTTGTGAGCAGCTGTTTGACCTGGTGAACAGAGAAGAAACTCTACTTAATGTGATTAAGAGTGTGACGCGAAATGGTCGCTCCATTGTGCTGACGGCTGTACTGGGACTCATCCTGGTCTACCTCTTCTCCATTGTGGGCTACATCTTCTTTAAGGATGATTTCATCCTGGAGGTGGATCGCGTCCCCAACAGCACTCTGGGTATGGAATCAATACAAAGACACATGTGCATACATACTAAAACACACATGAAATGTAAAAAACAGTGTTAAATCTTAGTCGATTGTTGTAATATTGCTGGAGCCCAAAAGGGCCGTAGGGTATTGCAGAGGGCAACAAAACCTTTGTCTGTTCACACAATAAATGTTCAGGTGCAGAGCAGCATATCTCCCCTTTTTGTAATTTCCTGGCAAAATCTAATCTCAGCACATTAACTGAGTGGCTGAGGTCTAATTAATTCTGATTTTATACGGGTCATAGCAGATTTATTTCCCCTATAAATAATTTTGGATCAGTTCATCTACATTTTGTCAATAAACAATAGTGATTAATTAGTAAGTATAAAGTTGTATAAGAAGTAGTATATTTTGGGAGAGTTGTGAGGATAGCAGTCCATTTAGTTTTGTCCATCTTACTGTAAATGAGTTTGAATGTGTGCTACTCAGCAGAGTCATAAAAACTCCTGAATTATTTCATCATGTTTAAAGATACGTTTGCACAGTTGAACGGTAAATGCTGTTGGTTTGTTTAAAATATTTGGTTTTGTTTATTTTGCCACAGCAGTAGTTATAATCCAATTAAATGTGTTTACAGTATACCATTGTGTAATTGACTTAATTACAGAAATAAACATACAAACATTTTACCTGTTTCTTATAATTAGGGCTAATTTATACATTATAAAAGGCCTCATTTTAAAACATGTTAGTGTTATTTGATGATGAATTGCACAAATATGCAGTCAATAGAAGTTATTTAACATAAGAAGTATACCTTTAGGTAAAATTTAGGTGACAAATTATTGCAAGATCGGGAGCTTCTTCCCCACAGATACGGAGAAATTGTCTCTTTTAAATATTTTCTTTTTTGTACTATAAAAACAAAACCGACTCCTTTTCCCCTAGCTGTGTATCCTGTGGATATGGCTTAGCTATTCAGAAAATGGATTGTTTTTCTTCCGTTTTCTCCATGTAATTCCTGAATGCTCTGCTGTAATAAGACTCTGTCCGCTTGACTCTGTGTGTATGTGTTTATGTGGCACAGAAGAACTGATGAATCTCGCCAATAGCTTTCTGTCTGAAGGCACTTGCAGTGGAGAGAATAAGACTTGCTTGTCTGCTGAAGAAGAAGAAGGTCAGCACTGAAAAAGTTTAGCATTAATCAAGTTCATATATATTCCATTTTAAATCATACAACAGTTAACATACGATTTGTATCTATGTGTGTGTTATGTGCAGATGATGTTGAGAGAGCATGTGATTCTTTGTGGATGTGTATGATTACTGTACTGAGTCATGGTTTAAGGAGTGGTGGGGGAGTTGGTGACGTGCTGCGCAAACCATCTAAAGAGGTACACTCTTTCACACCATACATACACAGGGGTGGGCAATATGACAATCTGATGTATTCACAATATTTGCCACAAAACAGAAACTGACCTACTGCATATTTCATTAAAAGGAGATTTAGGCCTGAAAGGTCTATCATTGTTTTAAAAAAATACTTCACAGAGATTGTGAATTTGAATCATGCACAGCTGACCCTTTGTAGACACATGTAGTGTGATATACATGTAAAAAAGCAATAATACACTATTTTCTCATATATTTTAAATTATCACAATACATGGTATGTAGTTTGTATACTATATATGAAAATATCTGCTATTTGCCATTATGTTTTTGCCATATTTCCCCACACCTGTAGTGTAAGAGGTCTGTATGTACAGAACACTATGATAATCTCCATATTTCTGTGTGTATTAATGAGCAAAGGAGCCTCTGTTTGCTGCGAGGGTTATCTACGATCTGCTCTTCTTCTTCCTGGTTATCATCATTGTGCTGAATCTGATCTTTGGTGTCATCATTGACACGTTTGCGGACTTGAGGAGTGAGAAACAAAGGAAAGAAGAAGTGCTGAAAACAACTTGCTTTATATGCGGTGAGGATGTGTACCTGTAAACGTACGAAGATACACAGGATAACTTGGGTGTTTGATTCATAATACTGTGAGCACTGTGCAAAACCTTTTAGCCTAAACTCCTGGTCTGTTTTTGACACATAATTAACATACAGTAACGATGAGTTAATCATAATAAACACATATTTAACTTGTTTCTGCAGGTTTGGAGAGAGATAAGTTTGATAATAAGACAGTGACATTTGAGGAGCACATCAAAGAGGAGCATAACCTGTGGCACTACCTGTACTTCATCGTTCTGGTCAGAGTAAAAGATTCTACTGAGTACACTGGCCCAGAGAGCTATGTGGCTCAGATGATTAAGGTGAATGACAGTTTTATCAGTAACAACTTACAAATGCCTCACTAACTTACTAATAAACCAGTATTTTACTTGAATTTTTAAGTTTCCAGTTTATTATGTACAACTATGTTGTACCTACACTCATTTTAGCAAGTGTACCAGTTTAGCAGTGATTTTTCCAGGTATACTTACCATTCAGATGCAGTTAGTACACTGAAGAAAAATATAAATGCAACACTTTTGTTTTTGCTCCCATTATGCTAGTGCGGCTATATTTCTTGTGTGGCGGTGAAACTGCTGTAGTGTGATCTCATATATCAGAGCCAAAATCCTAGCATAACTGGTAATTTTACGCTCATTTTCTCTCTCATCACAGGAACACAATCTGGACTGGTTCCCACGTATGAGAGCCATGTCTCTGGTGAGCAGTGACGGAGAGGGAGAACAGAACGAGCTGCGCTGTCTGCAGGAGAAACTTGAGTCCACGATGAGACTCGTCTCCAACTTGACCAATCAGCTCACAGAGCTCAAAGAGCAGGTATGTGTCTAATGTGTGAGTGTTTGTCTTTTTGTGTGTTTGTGCTTGTGACTTAAGTTTGGTATGTTTGTCTGAACTTACATATATACATAAGTATGCGCTTTGAAAGCAACCCCATTTCTTTTATGTAGATGACTGAACAGAGAAAGCACAAGCAGCGGATTGGACTACTGGGAAACCCGGCCCACCTGAATATTAACCCACAGCAGCCTGCCTGAGGGGAGACTAAAGAGTTTGGCAGAATGTGTTTGAAAAAAAGAGAGAGATGCCCAATGTAAATCCCTCTACATGGGCTCTTAACCAGCATGTGACCTGTGTAACCTGTGACGTTCGCTGAAGTGCTCAGTGTAATTACTCAAATGCTTATAAACACCAGTGACAGGGCATTTTATTTCAAGCCACTTCTATGGTTGATAACACAAAAATCAGCATATTTGCACATGAAGTGGGATTTAATGACTTTGGAAGGTATTTTTAATTTGTTTTTTCCTAAAAAAAAGAAAAAAAGAAAAAAAGATTTTATTTATTTTTTAACCAATTTTTACATCCCTTGCTTAACTTCATGAGCAATGTCTGCTGAAACCTACACCCAAGCAGCCTTCCTGGAAGCAGAAACTCCACATTATCCCCACACATCCTAGGTGAATAGCAGAATTATGCAGTCTTATGGCACTGTGGACTTTTTTTCCACAGCACACATCGTCTGCATGTCTTCAGGTCCAGTGAAAACAGAAGTTTAGATTGGGCCACAGAAAAAGAGAATGAGAGGTAGAGATATCTATTTTACTTCATGAAGCCAGATGCAGCCTTAACATATGGTGTGTGGTTTCAGCTTGTCACGTTGGAGAAGTTAATGCACTGTTTCTATTACTGAGCATATTCTGTCTTCCACACACAGATGCCTCTACAGTATAGTGTACTGTCACCCAAGTGCCATAAACCTCCTAATAAAGGAATCTCTACCTGCCTGAGGCTTGACACACATTAACAAAGGGAATGTTTTATCAGCCTAAAATACCTTCACAAATATATTTGCATAGTACCTTTTTTACTTGCAGTGGTACTTGGTACATTCAAGGCACCACTGACTACTCAATGAAGCTCCACAATATCCAATGTATTGTATGTTAAACAAAATGTGAATGAAATCAGATGTAATGTAGAATTGGAACAAATATCTACTAATTCCACAGCTTTTCATGGACTAATATGGCACTAAAATGTACACCCCCATGCTCATGTTATGTGTAGCATTTCACACTGTAGCCAATATATAATAAAAACAATCACTCCCCAAAAGCATTTGCACTGTTTCTAACATGTAAGAGATCCTTTCATGAATGCCAAATGGGTTTTTCCCCTCAATATTTCTGTGGGTTTATAGATATGCAAGATATGCATAGATGTGTGTCAAGAACTGTTTTTTCGCTGGCTGTACACATCCATGCAATGTTATAAGGAAACCAAAGATATTCTTCACTCATTCAGGTTACAATATAGTGTCATTTTTTTTCCTGTAGTTTTTATTAGATTTTATTTTTGACTTCATGGTGATCTTTTGCCTTAATTAAAATTCCTCTTTTAAAAGATCTTTGATCATGACATGCTGTGGCTTGAAATCAAAGGTTATTAAATTCCTTGATCATCACTTGCACGGTTTTTAGTGACTCAGTTATATAATTTTGATCAGAAATTGTTTATTTGCACAAAACAATTTAACAACATCAAAATCAATTTGCACAAAACAGTTTAAAAATAAAGTACAATTAAAAGTTAGAGGAGTGGTATGTCACAGATGGATTTAATGAGAGCTGTTCCGAACACTGGTTCTCCTGACCCAGATTAGGCATGTTCCATTGACAGACTGCATACTAAGACCAATCCATGTCTGTGAAACAGAATGAGATAACTGTGTGTCTGAGCCTGGATTCCAAAAGCTGATTTAATACAAGAAGCATGACACAGCAAATAGAGTGTTTTTGTATGTGTGCGCGCAGGTGATTCTGCGCAAAATTAAACTGATCATTTTTACTGCTGCTGTACAGTTGCATGCATGTCTGTAAAGGCAACAGCAGAAGCATTAAGACCATCAAAACGGTTCACTACATTCAGAAACAGATGTTTATGTGGTCATGCCTTTGCACATCTTTCCAAATCAGGTATGAGACTTTTTTTTTTCCTCAAATGGCATCAGCTTAGTGTATCCAGTCATGAATCTGACAACAGTTCATGCTACTGTTATCTGCTGAGAAAAAGTAAGTTTGTAAATATTCAGTTACATGTATTCACATACACAAATACAATAATACATTCTCTATTTACAATGAAAAGTGACAAATAAACATATTGCATTCATATTCTGAAACATGATGACACAGATGGAGTTACACACATTTCATCTACACTCCATCACACTCTGATGTTGCCAGAGAATCATTAAAAAAGTATGAGATGATTTAAAGCCTACAGTAAATAAAAGGCTCAGTCAAAATAGTTGTAAGGTTGAGTAAAACGTGCAAAAACCGCCCACTGCCTCCTTCTGTTGAAACATTTTTTGTACCCATTAATGACTGACTGTCATAAAATACCAATAGCTGCAGCTCACTTAAAGCTTCATTCAGGATAAGAATTTTTTTAAAGAGGTTGGTGGGGTCTGACAATGTTAGCACAACTTATCTTGCTGGTAGGTCTAATTAATGAATTTAGCTTGAACATTAACCACAATAAAACATCCATGTCGATGTTTTAAATAAAGTTTAGTTTGCGTCTGCCACAGTGATTCCATATATTTCCCCAGACAACCAAAAAAAGTGCAGTTCAATCATTTAGGTAAAGTGTAAACATCTCGCCACAGAGATCTACAATATTGCTTAAGAAAGTATGTTTCAGCTATTCATTACAAAAAAAAGAAAGGAAATCAGAAAAAAAAAACTGAATTCTGAATAATTATAATGACACTAGAAAAATTTAAATTTTGCCACAATTATCTTTACATCCAGTCTGAACTGGCATCATGTGCGTGTAGCGACATAGAAGCACACCGACCCAACACTAGGGTTCATCATAATCAAACTGGATTCCAGTTATCAATCTGGTACATGAATAAGAAAAAAACAATACATGAAAGTAAAAAAGCTGATTAAAAAAATACAAAAAAGAGAGAAAAAGAAAATATAGAAATGCTGACTGATGAGCTGAGCAGGCTGTTAAAGTAAGTAGTGTTGCTGTTGCAGATGATGTCCACGATGTGTGCGTCACTGGTGGGCAGGAACAGTGAAAAGGGCTTCTTCCGATAGACGAGAAATATCAACATTCTGTAGAGTCATTTACATATATACATATCAGTCTTAGACACAGTAAGAAAGGCTTAAAGAGAAATTGAATACAAGTATATGTAATGTAAAAGTATATTTGTTTTTGGTACATAAAACCACAAACTTGAGCCTTAAAAGCTGCACACAGCACTCCCAAGTAACCATTTTAACTGACAAAAACTGCAAAAGATATTTCTCTCAAAGAGTAACTAATAATCTCATTATTATGGTTTTGCATACTAAGTGCAAATAGTCCCGGTCCTTAGGAGAAGGGAGTCCCCCTTAGCAAATCTTTCCAGTTTTTCTACTACTGTTCTAATTCACTCTTTTCCACATTTTGTGTAAAAGTTCTGTCTTCTTTTTCTCCAAGAAAAAGTTTAAACCAATGGGGGGTATTGGGCATAGCAAAACTAGTTACATGGACTGTATGGACTAGTTCTATGGATGTAGTTGGATGGGCTTTAGAATAACAAATATCTCACTATACAGATTAAAAAAACTTTTCCTTGTTATTATTGGCTTTGTTCCTCATAGATAATCAGCACGACTACTTTGTGGCCATCTGGTATCCACCACAAAAACATGTTTTACTCATGTTTTACAAGATTGCTTTGGAACAGTGTTGAGTTCCCTAGGGTACATACCTCAGGTTTGTCCCTGTGGGTGTTCACCGCCTCCACATTGAGATAGATGGACTCTACCTTACATCCTTGTGTAACAGAAAAGGAGTTAATTAGACATTAAAGTAAAAACACCAACAACCTTAGGAATCAAAACTGGCACCAAGAGTTGAATTTACTATCCAATTTAAAACGCCACATTCTACACAATTACAGAGCAGTTACTTTTAGCCCAAGACAAAACTAGCCTTTGCTATTTTTAGCCATGAAGATGCAAGCCTGAATATTACAAACATCAGACTTGATAGTGTGATTTCTTGAGCATATATTTGTAGGCAGGCGTGTGTGTGTGTGTGTGTGTGTGTGTGTGTGTGTGTGTGTGTGTGTGTGTGTGTGTGTGTGTGTGTGTGT
>JBBPCW010000106.1:13865389-13879049 GCA_037974425.1 Phenacogrammus interruptus
AACCCACAATTATGATTGTTGACTACACAATGTGTTTGTGTTGTGTAATCCAGCTACTCAAATGTTAGTTGAACTGGTACAGAGATACAGCTCACACACAGAATTCCAAAGGTATAATTTCTGCAATGTTTACCACACCCAAAGCAGAATTATTTTTATTTCAGAGTGTTGGAACACAGAAATAAACAGTGAAAACTGCAACGTAAGGACTGGTTCTTATAAATAACATCACAACAGTACAGTGGGATGGAATGTCACAGAATCCATTCAAGTTCACCTTTTCACGTTTAGTAGAAATTGCCTAAGCAATAAATAAAGTTCCATTGAACACAACTATGGAATGAAGCGGAAAAAAACAACCAAAATTTGAAAAAATGGCGATGTCAGTCCCGGGAGATTCATCAAAAATGATGTCCATGCGAACTTCTTACCTACAGATCTCATTCATTCCCTTCATGATCTTAGTATGAGTTTCTTCCCTTAGGTATTTATTTCTCTTGGTCTTGTTAGATTTGTAAAGCACCTTAATGTCTACATGTGTATTATTCAGCATCATAATGGCTTATTTTCTTTTTGTGCTACTAAGAAAATGTCTTTTGACACCTGCAACCCAGCCAGGTGCCAATGAGAATTGAACAATTTCATTGTCAGTTCTCCTGGAGTGTCTCTTTCTCTCACAGAATTCACAAGCCTACTCAACTCTCGACTCTTAAACACAGAGAGAGAGAGAGAGCGAAAGAGAGCGGGAATAAATGAAAATGCAGCAAGAAGAAAGAGCCCACACTTGGGACTCCACCCTTCCACACAGAGCAGAAAACAGTTGGAGATGAGACGGACCACACTTTTTAGTGAGACGTTTCTCAGAACAAACCAAAGTGTGAGAAGTTCAGTCCCGTCAGCTCCTGAGGGCCATGGAGGGGTTTGAGGATTGAACACCGATCCTTGACCCTGTGGCCACTACTCCTTACGTTGCGGGGTGAGCGGAACATAGCCTTCAACCCTGCTACCATCATCAGGGCATCCAGTGTAAGCCTGGCATGGCAGTTGGCTTAAAAACACAACACCTGCATGTGCTTAATCATTGCTGTGCTCCTCTAGTTGGGACAAAATGCTGATGAGGTTCTGAAGGCCGAAGATGTAGCCGCTGTCTCCGCCCTCATGAATCACACTGTCTTCTCTGTAATCACGACAGGTTGTGTGAGCAAAGTCGATCATTCTCACATCCACCAGTGGTGAGCCTAATGCTGAACTGTCTCGACTCTGAGAGCGCCCGCCGTATGCCCCTTCTTCCTCGTCATCTTCATCCTCATCATCCTCCTCATCCTCCTCCTCTCCGCCACGAGAGGGGCGGGGCCTAGTAGGGGCAGGGGGCGGCGCTCCATCATAGATGATCAGAAGAGAAGAAGAAAAGAAGCGATAGCTCTCGCATGCTTCCAGAACTGCTCGCATCTCTTTGAGCCTCTGGAGAACTGGAGAGAGGAGATCTCTGCGCAAAATCCGTCCGTCACTGAAGAACTGGCACAGAGCTTCTTTAAAGCCAGCAAGACTCAACTTCCGCCCGTGATACTTATTCATGTAAATCAGCTGTCCTGTCACACTGTGATAAACCTGCAGACAGAGAGAAGTTTCTTGATATGTAACCTATTAGCCAGTAACACATATATTAGATTCTTTAAGATATTATTCAATAAATCATACATTTAAATGAAGTTTGAATACATTTGGGAAAAAAAGTACAGACATTAAACTCTACATATTTTGTTTAAATATTATTGTTAATCATTGTTATATTGTAATACATCATTGTAATATTATAAGATGGTAACATTGCAAAACTGAACTACTGAGTTGAAGTATCACCTTTTTCATACTGAATGCTTTTACTATGCAGTGCAGTTGCATGTGTTTGTGTGAATCTGTATGCATGTTCTTTGTTACCTGCATCCCACAGAGACGAACTCCTATTGAGGAGGATGTGCTTTGCTGACATTTGCGGATTTGATTGGCTTTCTTCTCCTCTGAGGCATCGTCCCCGTGTTGCCGGGTGCCCATCTTCAGGTCCAAAACACATGGAACCCGATAACGCCATGTGAGATTCTCCAACAGAATAAACTCTAATAGGAGTCATGGGTTAAGGAAATTACAATGAACATTTTAACACGCATTTTTAACATGAGTTTTAGAAAAGGGCTTGTGGGACCTCACTTTGGCCCTGCTCTTTCTGTTCACTGGGGTTAAATTCAGGGTTAGGATTAGAAAATTATTATACATATTATTATTTATATGTAATTATACATGTCCCACATCTTGACAGTGTATACAAAATTGCTCTGTGTGTGTATACAGTACATTCACAGCTATAAAGGATACTGTGCTGGTTTCTGTGTTTGGAGTTCTCCTTCATCCTCTGGAGATGCTGCTGGTGGCACTGCAGACTCCATGGGTTATGTTTAATCTGGGACACTACATTCCCTTTCTCCAGGCTGTAGTACAACACCTCTGCCTTATCCTCACGATTACTGCAGAGCCAGAGAGACAATGTTACACAATGTGTAAGATGAGCAGAATTGCAATTGTGTAAAACCATGATTACAGACTGTAATATGTGCAAATAAATGCAATTCACCTCTTGCTCTTCTCCTCTTTGCGGCTCTGTCTAGATCTCTCATTCTCCAGCAGGGCAGATGGCTTCTTCTTACCCCATTTCAGTACCTTGTTTTTGGGTTCACCATCGGCTAAGGGTTCCTTATTCTCTATATCAGACGGATCACTGTGTAAAGGATATGCTATCAAACACAGGTTCCCCTCCTCGTCCTCCTCAAAACTCACTGATACCACCCCTATAGAAAAGAGAAAGAGAAAAGATTGATTACAATTATCACGAAATTTAAGATACACATGAGGGATCTAACAACAGGGTAATTCTCATTTTGAAGAATGTCTTACCCATTCACACTTTAATCATCGATTTACAAAAACCACAGACATGAACAGATAAAGAGAAAGTGAAAAATATGTAGATTAAAATATAAAAAAGACAAAACACGACAGGAGAGTTTAGAATGAAATTCAGAATACCTTTATTCAATTTTAGTACAATATCAAATCACACATCAACTATCACACATGAATATGCTCCATAGCCAGGTATTAAACAGATGGCAATTATGTCAGTGTTACAAAAAATGATTCTTTTTTTCCAATTATTGTAAACCTCTTCTTTAAAATAAAAAAGAATTGCAGCTCATTCACTGGAAACCAAAGCAGAACACAACCAGTTATGTGCCCTATGGCTGTCACACACTCTTACAACATGGCTCTTTTGGATAATTTACAATGTGTGCCTCATGGCAGCCATAAATGGAAACCCCCTTAACCTCAGAGCCTTATGGAGAGGAGAAAAAGAGCAGGACAGGGTTTCAAAGCTGCCACAAATTATTGAAAAAAGATCATTTCAATGAGACAAAATGATTGTGAAAAACACAACA
Source organism: Phenacogrammus interruptus (assembly GCA_037974425.1). Classification (NCBI taxonomy): domain Eukaryota; kingdom Metazoa; phylum Chordata; class Actinopteri; order Characiformes; family Alestidae; genus Phenacogrammus; species Phenacogrammus interruptus. Next base: position 13,868,878 of record JBBPCW010000106.1, read on the forward strand.
CATGTACGCAGACAAAGTGGTACAGTAAGACCCTGGGGCTCCTGCTCTCTGCAGTCTGTGCAGTGATGTCACAAGCTGTGACATCACTGCTTTGCACCAGCGCGCACACTGCCGTACATTCAGCTGCTGAGTCAGAAAATGCTGTACATTCAGCTGCTGAGTCAGAAAAGATATTATAAAATTGTATTTTATAATATCTTTATTTTAGTTTTGCACCCATGACCCTTGAGAAGTAGCTACGGTTCACTGGTTGTGTGCGAGAGAGAGACAGGCTGTGTACTGCATTCTTTCCTGCTAGTTGACTTCATTCCGAATGGACCTTTTTTTAGGCTGACCATACATTGCCACAGAGTCAAAGATACTGCCGACAGACACCGCCAACACCTTCCGTTCATCACATGCACACTGGGAATGACGCCAGTGTGTGTGTGAGGGAGAGGACGTATAAATGTACTAACGATTAAGAGTACTGAACATGATATTCCATTGGAACTAATAACATAAATCTGCATCATCATGACAAGCAAGTGTGTGTGTGTGTGTGTGTGTGTGTGTGTGTGTGTGTGTGTGTGTGTGTGTCTATGTGTGTGTTTGAATGAAACCGAACAGGCCCTACAATGATTGGTGTCTACATACTACATAAACGATGTACTGGAATAAATATTCACAAAATACTACACAATATATAATATCAGAACCACAGAATAGAGACAGCGTGTGAACAGAAAAATAAACAGGAAGACCAGGAGAGAAAGGGGCACACGCTGAAAGAGTACAGAAGCAAAGTAGCACACAGACGTTTAATGGTGGCAGTGTGTGTTGAGGTGGCAAGGTGTACCTACCTTTGTACTGGGGTGTGAATTTGCGGATATCAGGTGGAAGGCTCTTGTAGAACTGGTGTTCACGGGGAATTAGAGGCTTGCAAATGGTCTGCTCCCCGAAACGCAACACACATGAATGGCCTCCAACCTGATGGACAAATGGTTCCAGCATCACTCCTCCCTTCATCGACCCTTTTCCTGGGTACCTACACCCCTCCATCAGGGCTTCTAAAGCTGGACTCATCCTCTAGGTACATCCGGCCTTCTACAGTTGTTGCTTTCTCTTCCTCTCTTTCACTCAGTCGCTCCTTTTTCTCCCAGGGCCTCTGCTGCTCAAACACAAAGGGCCAGAGCTAGTTGTTCGAGAGAAATGAGAAAAGAAAAATCTTTTAACTTCTCTCTCCTTCTAGTTAGAGCAAAGAATAAACAGTAGTCCAGCAGGCAGGGATCAAGGTTTTTTGTTGAACGGTAGAGACATCCTATGAACACTCAAACTGCCTGTAAAGTCTGTGTCGCTGGCTCTGCTCTGACTGAGGAGTCTGTTCTAGGTAGGGAGAAAAATATCACAACAAGCCCCATAGCTCCTCCCTGTTCTCATGGAACAGCCAATCAAAGACAGACGGCTGTTGTCGGGTGGGAAACAAGTGAGAATAGGGAACTGAACAAACAAAGGGGAGAATGGGGGAGGGAGGAGGGAGAAAGGGGAATAACAAAGAGAAGGAAGGAAAGAGAAAGTGCAAGGTTGCTCCCAGCTGTTTCTCTTCCAAGACTGAATTCCTTATTAATCTGGCTGATGGGAAGGAAGAGAGAGAGAGCGAGAGAGAGAGAGAGAGAGAGAGAGAGAGAAAGAGCGAGAGAGGGGGGTGGGGGAGGGAAAAATTGATCTATTAAAATTGATCTTTCAACTTTCATTTTCGCCTGAAAATGGTAAGTGTTTCCAGTAAGAATATGTTACAGGAACTGCGGGGCTATCATGTATTCCAGAAACACAGACATGCTATAAAATACTACACAATATATAAATGCCGTCTGATAAATGCCGTAAATGTAAATGTAAATGTAAATGTAAATGTAAAATATATTCTCTCTTCCTTAATATCCCTCTTAAACACACACTGAAACATAAAATCAAACCCAAACTTTTATCTCAGCCTCTTTGGGCTTTTTTGTTTTTCCCAAATAGTTACATCTGGGGTCAAAAGAGCATGTATTCTTATAGATATCTAATGTTTTCATTTTGAGCACATTTGGTCAACAGTTGAATCCAGGAACATACATACACTTAAACATGGTGTCACCGGTACACACAATCTCCTTCTCTCTTCCTCTCACACAGACAAAGCTGAAACACCGAGATAAGTATGTGTGATCAGTCAATAGAGTATATGAGCTCAATAAATGTATCAATGAGCTAAATAAGAGCGCAGGTGTAATTACTAACTATATATAAATTGGTTATAAACAAATAATTCTTGGTCATGAATCTACCATGATTTGCAAGCCTTGAAAGTTATGAAAATAAATTAAATATTACTTAATTATGGACAGATATGAGCAATGATATTGAGAATATTCTGTAATTATTTTAAAATATTCAGTTGCACAAGGTCCTGCAATTCTTCAGAACAAATAATGGGTCAGTGTGTCTAGCACACAATGAAAGAAAGGGTGAGGGTCAGTGTGTGAATGTGTGTGGCTTATATGACAGAGAACATTAGTGAGAGTTTCAGTACTGGGTCAGAGCGCATGCTTAAATATTAGAGATAAGCATCTGTGTGTGTGTTATGTCATGCTGGCACACACTGGTGGGTTCATACACTACGCGTCCAGACAATGGACCCTGGCATCCACAGATGAGACCAAGTTACGCAACTGGGCACAGGTCAGCAAGGTCAAATATTTCTCTATGAGCTGATTCTTCCTAAACAGTGAAGAGAGAAAAAAATATTTTGGCACTAAAGAGCAATATCAGAGCTGAAGAGAAAAAACACGAATATCCCATTGAAAATCACCTAAAACAAAAACCCTAACTCTAACCCGGATGGCAAACATGCTCGTTGTAGTAAGAAAATGTAGTTAGAAAGTCTGGACAACATGTCATTGAATGAGTAAGAAAGAAACTATCAATAATTAACACAGCAAGTGCCTATATTAGTTGTACTGTGATACTGAATCCCACAACTTTTCATTACTTTCATTATTCATTACTAGTAAGTTCTCAAACTGTATTTGTGCATAAGGACAAAAATCACTGTCAATCCCATGACCAATGATCAATAGCAATTATTATTTGATTTCTGCAGCCTGCATTTGTTGTGATTGATTGAAAAGTCACATCATCATAAGTTAACAGAGTTTTCTCCTTAAGCAATGGAAAATAAATGATAGTCAGGTTGAGTAAAAACAGAGGAAAACTGTAAACTGTACAAATTCTCAACCGTAGATGTGGTGCTCCATTAATTCAGGTTCATGCCCAGGTACTGAAATGTTGCTAAGTTGGAAAACTACAGGCTAGTGATGAGTACTGATGAGTAAAGCAGGTTTGTGTGTGCAAGAGTGATAAGCAGAGATGTACAGCCACTGTTTATGACATGGGTGGGGGGAATAAGACTTTTTTTTCCAAAATAAAAAACTGAGGACACACACAACCTGGCAACATATAGGAAAACCCAAAACACAACGGAGGGAGCAGAACACTGTCCTCTAGTAGAATGCTGTTTAGTGTATCATAGCCACCACATAAGAAGTGAAATATCCAGTCAAAATCACAAGGCTTTTTTATTTTAAGTGGAATGACCCCTATAAAGAAGCAAAACTTTCTGGTCACAATGTAAACAAATAGTACGTGCAAAATGTGATTCAACTGTCTGCTGTCATTAAATTATTTCTGGATTAGTAGGATGACATAATATTGTTTTCACTACAGTTCTCAGAAAAAAGTGCCAGACACTGTAAAACAGCAACAACTGTACTGAAGTGTAGAAACTGTCCACTAGAGCAGCTCAAACTTCTCAAACTTCCTTGTCCTGGTGCCCAATCATGTCAAGCTTTAAGGCTACAAGGCCCTGCACAGGCCTACGTCCCGAATGTATGCCCCCTGACCCTCCCACATAGATGGATAGATACATACATGCATGCACAGATACATAGATAGATTGCAACCTTTCTTCCTGGCTCATCATGCAAGTCTGCATCGTTAGATGGTCGCTATCCAATGTTGTTTTAAACATGCTTTGGTTTATTAAGAGCTCTTGTAACATCTGTGTGCACGAATGGCTGACTTTTGACTGGTGCCGATGCAAGACTCCACGGTCTGGCAGTAACACTGCCACAGCCCAGAGTCTGGGAATCCAGGCACTAGAGGCTGCCAGCAGGAACCTACCAAATAATTACAACTGGCTCAAATATGGATTAGGGTTCAAATATGCAAGTATTTGTTGTTTTTTCCTTTTCTGAATGTAACTAGTCAGACCCCAACAGAAATCATTGACAGAGTTTGAAAACTGAAGAAAGTGAAGTTAAGTGAAATATATTAAAATGACAAACTGTAAAGTTTAGGTTATTGGTTTGGCTCTAATTTTGATTATTAAACACAGAGTTTGGCCAGAGGATTTGAGCTCAGTCACTCTTGCAAAAACTGAAGATCATTGTGGGCCTGCTTTGCTGCATCTGGGCCATTTACATTTTGCAGAAATATAGAAAATTATAAAGGGTTCAGCAAGTTTCAACAACCATTGTACACATGTAAAACTATGAAGAACTAGAACAGAATTTGGGATAGTTTGAATAGTTGCTCAGGAACACAAAAGCCTAAAAAAAGATATTCAAAGCCTAAAAAATGTGTTCAGGGCCAAAGAAACAAAGAACAAAGAACCCTTACAAAATATTGCAATTTAACACACTGAATTGTAACAAACAAGTTTTGGGATCATTTTAATACTTTTGAATATTTTTAGCTTAATTTCTAGTAAAGTTCCTTGTATATGTCTGAGAGTGTGTATTTATGACCTTGTATTTCAGGCACGAGTGGAAAAAGATGCCAAAACACACACAGATTCAGTAGTGGAAATATAAGTAATATTATCTTAAAAACACCCTCACACAAGCACATGCGCACACTTAAGTACACACACACACACACACACACACACACACACACACACACACAAACACACACACACACACACACACACACACTGTTTATGGTTTGTTTTTTTCTCACACTCTCATTCTTGCCTCAGAATTACTTGTATGTACAGTCTTGTCTATTTACACAAAACAAGGAGATCTAAACCACATGCTGGTTTTGAACAATAACAAACTGCATGAACACAGAGACCAGAGGGGAGACAAGGTCACTACACTTTATTTCAAGAAATTACCTTTAAAATATATATTTCATGCCTTTGCCTTTGTTTTTCCAACTTTCTTTAGCTTCATGTTAAACAGAATAATACTATACCACTCATTGCATAGTATATATGCTATGTCAGTATTGGGCTTTTAGTGATTGAAAACAGAATGACTGGACACCATCCATCATTATTACAACAATGTTCACAAATACTCATAATCCACACATTTATTGTTGTGGTGTAGAAATATGAACATTATTCATACAGCAAACATGACATTTGGTTAAATGTTCCTAAACACTTAACCATCAGTACACATCCGGCAACATTCTGATTGAATTTTTTGATCATTGTAGAATTGTTCTACCAAAAATAGTGACCAAATTTGTTGTTTTTCTGGCACGAACTTGTTAAGTATATTTCACAAATTTTTGATAGGACTGAGGTCAGGACTTTACAAAACAAGCTTTGTGTTTAAGGGTCTTTGTCTTATTGGAATACAAATTGTGTTCATGATTCAGCTTTCTAGATAATGTTCTGATGATATGCTGAAGAAATCTTATCATTGATCTGTCCACTTTGTGCAGTGCACGAGTTCTACAGCTTTTCTGCTCCAAACCTCTGATTGTTGTGATGATCTCCATATTTGTCTCATCTGACCTTAAAGCTTCTCTTTGTCAGTGTAAACAGTCACTATCTTGCTCTGTGTTTTGGATTTTGATGTAGGGGTATTTTTCATACACGGCATTTGATGCTTGATTGCGAAAATTGACATTGGTCTTCCAGGAGCTTCAAGTTCATGGCATATCTTTTTGGGGTGATTACTGGATTGTATCTGACCATCCAGAACAATCTCCTCCCAGCTGAAGGTGACAGTTTGATTGACTGAACAACTGGACAGATGATCCTGGAACTTGGAGGTGCTTGGAAATGACTCAGAATGATGTTCTTGCCTTTAAGTCTACTGTCTTCTTTCTCAGATCTGCACTGAGCTCTTTGGACATTTCTATTGTAAGACATAAGAAGCCAAACGAGCCCTTTTGTGAGAAATGACCATCTATAGTAAGTTATCGCTAAAAGAAAGTTAAATGGCCATGTCAGTAAGGTAAAAGACATTTTAACACCACTAAATAAATAATCTAAGTAGATGTATAAGATGCCTATTGTAGTAAATATCTGTAAGTTTGATAACCTATATATTTTTGATCGTGTTGTTTCCAGGAAATCCACGGTTAATTGAAATATGTGTATTAAATATGTATGATATGTATGATGTCCAGTCATTCTGCAACAGAAAAATAACAGCTTCAGAAATATTTGAAATCTCAAAACTGCAATAACATACACGTCTAAGTGTATGTAATCCCTAGACCACAGCAGTATATACTCATATACTCATACTCAAAGAGTGGTGTAGACGATGATCAAAACAAAAAGTTGTTTCTTCATTTCATATTACACTTATATCATGTCATTTGTAATGTGTAAACATTTCATAGTGAATAGCCCAATAGAAAAATCCAATTTTCATAGAAGAAATCTTTCAACATTAACTTCCAAAATTAGTTAAGAGTGCAGTAATTCCTGTTACAACAGTAATCATATACACTACCATGCAAAATCTTTGGCCACACTGTAATTTTTCAAATAGTGCATAAACACTATTTAGTAAGGGGATGAGAGCTTGGGAAATGGGGATGTGAATAAAATATTATTTAAATAACCTGCATTCTTAAACATTCTTTTTTTTACATTCTAGTGAAAATCACATGACATTTTAGTCTAAATATAAGAAATACACAAGATGTTCTGATTATAGTCAATTTCATATTGCTTAAAGCACAATAAAATTCATATTATATCAAATTCATATCACACAAAATGTTTTTATTAATCAGATAAAAATAAAAATATATAATATATATATTTGGCTGATCGTTACGTAACTGCTGTGTTGGTGGTGTTTTTTTGCTTTAGTGCTTTTATATTGTGCAGCCCGTTCTTGCTCTAGTGGTGTTTTTATCAGCATGCTATAAATACAACTGACCAACAAGTGCCCCCTGACAGTGACACACTTTCTTATACTCATGAGTAAACATTTTATGTTGAGCCGCTCACTTCAGTCTTCTACCACCTCAGGTTAACTGACTAACCACACACATTCCAGCACATACACACAAACACATATGTAAGTATTTACTATAAGGAAATCTTTATGTGCTGCCCGAGACCAGTCTATGCATACACAACCTTTCTATTTCACAGGTAAACAGAAATTCCCTACCCATTACCTCACTTATCTCTTTCTCACTTCACAAGTCGAGTATCGGGATTAAAATTTGGCCAAATCACATTAAAATATAGGTGCAAATGCACTCAAAACACATTTAAAAAAGATAAATTTGTTTGTTTGGTTCACTTCAGGAGGTGTTCTGAGATGCATTTGAGCAGTGTAAGTGCATCTATTATGACAGAATACATTCAACAACCAAAAATGTCCAATACTGTAAGGCCACCTTCCCTGCTGCTTATAGTAGGAACCAGCATCAAGACTGCAGCCACTTAATGGGGCAATCACTGCCCCCAATCAGTCTCTGTTCAGTTTTTTTGAGTTTTATTTTTAATTCTGAAGCAATTATAACATGAGGGGCAACACAGGCAATTGGTTGTTTTATGCAAGCTGATTTGCATATTCCTCATACATTGTAATTGGATTTCAGCCAGGCTGACTGGAGACGCAATTAATGACCAAGTGTAAATACATGTGGCTAAAATCCTGATTTAATCTGGATACAAGTCACATGAAATGATCAAGTGTAAATGGGTTCCATGACATGCATGGACACATTCTTCATGCTGCACTTCCTCCGAAGTTAAAAGGCCAGTGCCACAGTGTCAGTTACAGTGGTGAGATTCCTTACAGCCTTGGCCCATCCCTCTGAGACGCCCAGTGCTGCTTCACTGACGTAAGTGTGCTCATGTGTCATGAACTTGCTAGAATCATATGGAAATTTTTTTACGTTGTATTCTTTTTTCATCCAAATAAACACCGCAAGACATAAACACGATGCTTAATTCCTTTAATGGGTCCTTTTCATTCCCCATTTGTCCACACATGAATTTCTCCAAAAACAGGACCAATCTTATTACAGCAAATAACTAGAGTTTGCAGACTATCACAGGTATGAAGAGGTAGGCAACATGCGGTTCCATTAACTCAGTTCCACATGTGTAAATGAGCTCTCTAGTCATATTTTTTTCAGGTTAACATCTGTAATGGCTTCTGTAGTATATGATTTATTATAGGGATGCACTGAAATGATTTTTTTTGGCCGAAACCAAAAACAAGGAAATACTTGGCCGAAAACCAGAACACCGAAATAAATGTTTAATATTAAATTATTAAAAGAATAAATCTGTTACAAAACTATGAAAACATTATTTAGAATTCAAACAATGCACAATATAAAATAAAATTTGAAATAATACTTGGCCCCACTAGCCTAAAGCAAGATAGCTGGAATATTATACAATGAAATATCTTCTCTCATAAAACAAGTAAATTCGAGTGCATTTTAATATTCTAAACAAAGTGCATGAACACAGTGCAATGTATTAAAACAAAGACTGGCACAGCCCATATATTAACTAGAATCACTGGAAAACTTGCCTTTTCAAAAACACAGATGGAGTGGGTGTGCTCGAAGGGTCTTTGTGGGTGCACCCCCTCTAGAAATGGTGGCATTGCGCGCTTTACAAATGACTTTCCGCGTGTCTTTCTTAGGTATATCGAAATGCGACCACATAGCAGACATGTTGACTCTAGTCCAATCTGGCCCGTGCAGGTTACATCACTGTTTCAGTTGCGTATTAAAAATTCCGGTGCTCGAATATTCGGTGCATCCCTGGTTTATTACATGTTTAGGACATGTTTTGAACCAAAACTGATATTCACAGTTTGGCAGTCTATCATTTGGCACAAAGAGGACGACATGAACAGCAGAATATTTCTGTCTCACTTTTCGAGCGCGTGAATCCTTTTTCATAGACAAAGTATACAGGCTACATAAGTACAAGAAACAGGTTAGTAGGTTAATCAGTTTAGCTGATACCTATATGAAATAAAATTGTATGAATTCAGTATAAAATTGTTGTTACCAATTCTGAACAAGATTCATGTCAAATATTATGTCAAGCTAGATCAAAGTTATTTAACACATTGGTTGGTAACTGAGTTAGCAGTGAAATATGAACTTGGTTCTCTATTCAGTGAAGCACAACTAAATGATAAAAAGATCATGACATGGTTACAGACATATGAAACTCTTGACAAATGACATGGACAAAGGAATGTTTTTCTGGATAGTGGCTTATGTGAAAGAAAGGATCTAATTGTCCTAGAATATATGAAATGGGGAGCTTGTACCAAGCCACTAAGGATAGTAGTGAGTGAGCTAGGCTTGATTTATTCCAATGTCTTTTCATAAATGTCAAATAGCCTCTGTGCAAGGTTATTTATGTGGAGCCATTCTTGAGAAATCACACGCTGTCCAGAGTGGGCAGGTCCATACACTTGTCTCCTTTGAACTTGTTATAACAGCATACATTTCCACACAGCTGTCTCCTTGTCTTTTGTTGATAGTCTAATAACTGCCTGCACAGAAATGATTTTGTTCAACATCCCCAATACAGAGCAATTTTTCTGCCTTTATTTCTTTGACACAGTTTCTATCTCAATATCAATCTATTTTTTTTGTTTTCCCTTTGGAACTGGACTTTAATTGAATCCATACGCCCTGCAGCTATAAAAACACTGAGCACGTGCAAGGTTCTAGGCCTCACGTGGACTGCCTGCAAAGAGTAGTGGGAGACCAAATATGAGAAGAAGCAGAGACTATTAAACCATCACTGTATAACAAGATCTTAGCCAGATCACTGAATGCTATTCATGAACAAATCCAAACACAAACCCTACAGCTTTATATATATATATATA
>JBBPCW010000106.1:13894024-13905318 GCA_037974425.1 Phenacogrammus interruptus
CACACACACACACACACACACACACACACACACACACACACACACACACACACACACACACACACACACAAACGCACGGTCAGCTGCGCTGCTCTCAAACGAAGAAGCACGTGGACATGCACACACGCACACGCACACGTAAACACAAACACACTCGCATGTATTCCTATCTTTGTGGGTCGTTTTCATTAATGCCTGGTCCTGAATGTTTTCTCTCGTTCTGTTGGCGTGTACGCCACACAGAAAAATGCAACAAAAAAAAATGAATGTCAAAGCCAGATTATATCTTAACTGAGTATTTTAATTTGATCACTTCAGAACGGAGCACATGGTGGAGACTGGCCTACATGTAATTTATTTAGATGCTGTTGCTGTCCAAGACAAATCTTCATGATTTTCCTGTATTATGTGAACACAGCAGCTACCTTTTACACTGTATGGAGCTTTTAGGGTGAATAAAGTGACGGTCCGAAATGACTTGTTTGGGTTTACAGCCTTTAAATGCCAATCTTTTGTAAGAACATTTTTTTTTTTTTTTGGGGGGGGGGGTGTAAGGCAGCAAATAACTATTATTCATGTATGAACACCTGGCAATGTGACTGATTGTTTAATTTGCTAGCTGCAATCTTGACAGAATACTGTGGAGACAATCACCATTGCATTGTGAGCAAGAAAGGCTCAGTTGTTTTTATGTGGGCCCACTGAGAGTTACAGTAAAATTTAAGTTTGCTGGACTTTCACTTCGAGACAGTCAGTGCATTGTCATTACTTGTGGCAATGTAATTCTTTTTTGTTGCGAAGGTGTGAGGTTATCTCACTGTAATAACATTGAATGCGCTTTCATTTTGCCACCATGTGTAACCACTCTTTCACACTGCCCACGAGGTGGAACGGATTTCTGTGAGCACAATCTGTGCAGGGAATGAGACCTTATCTCACACACCCCCTGAGTGTTTCTTCAGAAGGGAGTGTTACAGCTGGGCTTTCAGCTTTACTGAAGCAGTTCACATCCACGGCTGCAAGAGAGATATGGCCATTTATTTGAACCAAAAGGTTAAGCACATCTAAATGCCTGAAAGAAAGAGTTCCTGACTCCTGGGAGTAACACAAACACAGTTTGACTCTTACTTACTGTTTCTGTTCATAGGTTTATCTGCTTGGTGACATGGAGAAGCAAAAAAAAAGCTACTGACAGAACAGAGGTCTAATTCATTGTCTATATTTATACGATTCATAAAATGATGAATGTGTTTCAAACCTAAGTGTAACTTAAGTCCGGCTGAGTGTCGACAACATGCAGGCCCACACAGTCCTGCTGAACAACTACAGTACTCTCTGCCCTACATTTCCCAGACAATTCTCATAGGTAGCTAAGTCAAAAATAGTTATTTTAATAGAGTATGACATGGAAAAGAAACCGCTGCCATCTGCAATGACTCAGGACTCAAAGGCATGACACTTATGTGAAAGAACATTTCAAAGGATTCAGGCAAAGTAATCATCAAAAATTTAATGGTAATCTGCAGAAATTGTCTGCTGTTTGTTTGTGAGTTCGTCAGTGTTAGACAAAATTCCCGCTCGCAAGCAGACTCTGGAACGAAGAGATGAAATGCTTATGATGACAAATCCAAATGAATACATATGAGGAGATATGAATATGAAAATTGTCTTTGAGTGACAGCTCTGGGGTACTAGCCTGATTATTCTAATGCATTGCAATAAGACGGGGCAAGTCATTTCTAACAGAGCTAACATAATGTGTAAATAGGGCAGGGACATTAATCATTTAATAAATGGAGAGAGACAGAGAGTGAGAGAGATAACACTGAAAACAAAGAGGTGATAAAATGTTCAGTTTCTGTCTTCCGTGCTGTTAGATTTTAAACATGATGTCAGATCACAAAGGAAGGAATTGTAACAAATATAGCAAACACATGTTGACCGAATGCTGATGTGCGCGCCACACAAAAATGCCCACACATTTATCAGACGCTTTTATCCAAAGCGACCTCCATTCCCTAACTACAGGGGACAGTCTCCCTGGAGCAACTTGGGGTTAAGGGTCTTGCTCAGGAACCCAGTGGTGGTGTGCTGAAGGTAGGATTCGAACAATGGCAAGGCAATGCAGTAGGTAGGGTGGTTTGGTGAAGTCACTGGCTGCTTGTTTACTTTAAAACTGTGCGGAATAGCTTATGTTACTAAAAAACAATAGAAATTAATAGCGACAATAGTAACTTAAAATACACTACCAAAACTTCTCTCAAATCACATCTATTAAGGAATAACAGGCTAGTCCATATAGTTAAGGAATATGACTTGCTATGCGCTAAAAGTAAAACTGCCCGCTAAACCACATCCACAAGAGCTGGATGTAGTTTGGATATGCTGATGAAGTTTAGATCATGTATTTTTAAGGAAGTGGTTATGTACGTGATTACTGAGTTCTAGTGTTTGTGGAATGATTAGCTTCTCAGCTGCAGTTTTAAACTGAATAACCAACATAGGTGACATTAATTGAGAAGTTCGGTGTGAAATGGACCTGCGGTGTATTGAATCTTGATAACGAAAATGAACTTTTGTCGAGTAGCCCATCTTCATTCACCCCCCGCATTCCAAAACACAGTGCTTTTAGCCGATACTAACCTCAAGGCAGATAAATCGCTGCATGAACGAACGGGTGGGAAAGGGCAACAGACTGCAAAATGAATTCCGTGGAAACTCCTGTTGCACCAACTTCAATCTACAACTAATGGGAGTATTCACATGACTAATCAGCAGTAGTTTCATTCAGGCTAGTCAGTTTCAAGATGGCGGCGACCAGAAAATTCCCTTTTTAATAAACTACCTGTGCACATTCAAAATTTTCAATGTCTCATTTTTAATGTCAGTGCCCTCAGAATACTAGAAATGAAGTGTGGAGCTACTTTGAGCCTTGTTTATGTTGTAAAAATAGCGATTTATCTGCACTGGCTATGTAAAGCCTTGAGGTTAGTATCGGCTAAAAGCGCTGTTTCGGAATGAAGATGGGCTACTCGACCAAAGTTCATACTCGTTATGTTTCAATACACCACAGGTCAATTTCACACCGAACTTCTCCTTTAACATGTCTTTGCTGACTTGCTTTATATGAGTTAAAATTGTGGAAATGTACCAAACTTTATTAGAATCTGTGTCCATGCTTTTACAGTATGTTGGCTCTTCCAACAGAACGCGTGTGATGACTGAATTCTATGAGTGGATCAAGATCATTCTCAATTGTAAGTGTGGAATTTGAAAGAGAAACATTTCCAAGGCATGTTTGAGTCCAGAACAGGTAAACAAATTGAAATGTTTAATTAACCACATACAAACCACATACAAACCACATACAAATTGACAGAATCAAATACACATTATAAATATGTCTGTAAAATAGCACCATTTCTTTTGAAAGTAAACATGCATCAATTATTTAGGAAACGCTCCATTTAAGCTGAAAAAATACAAATCTCTATTTACAGTGCTGCTCTACACAGCAGAGACTGATTGTGTGCTAAAAATAGCAGCTGAAAAAATGGCAGTCATGATTCTACACTTGTAAGCGGCCAACCATTGCTGCTGACATATATTGTTGCAACTGAGGGGTAAATCACCGGCCTGAACATTTTTGGCCATACTGACAGATACCAAAATCACAGTTTCGAATTTAAATAGTAATTGCATGTCCACACTTTGGTTGTTTTAGGCTTTACGTAAAAAAAAAACTTAAGAATGGACTTCTTTTGTTTAAGCAGGTGTACATTTGATGCACTGATAATAGCTCTGTTTTTACAGATACACATTGGTATAGTTGGTACACACCATGGGGTTGAGGCAAGTTCTCCACCAAATGCCATTAAGTGTGCAAAAATGTAGATTGTAGATAGTGCCACTAGTTCTCTCGAGATATTAGGGTATATGAAGAGGACGCTGACGTCACATAAGCCAGGTGGGTCGCTGTTCAACTCATCACTTTGAAAAAACACTGGTGCTGATACTGATTAATTCATTCTATGGTGTAGCATATTCTGGAGTGCACAAAGAAGCATGTTAGAAGGCAGCAATTAATTACAGATCCTACTGCTGTCATCTCTCTTAGCACTGGAGAACCGAAACCACAGTGTATCATATAAGAGTAAACATATTTAACAGAGTGTTTGGTTACAGCAAGTGTCTAATTTTGTATTAGTGAAAAATTTATAAAAACTGTAACTGTCACATAATATTAAATACTTTCATGTTCATTTTAAGCAAATCCTTATCCCATAACAATAGGGTACCAATATCACCATGCATTTACAGGGCAAGTACTGAAAATACCAGCTGTAACAGTTTCACTGATTTTATACACTAGTCCAATGATTTCCTGCAATAAACGTATGGCTTGAAAGAAGTTGTCTTATATGATTTAGGCCCCTGTCTAAAAAATGCCAAATGATATGTCTGGAATATAATCCTGAATAGGGTGAAGATAATGTATGAACTATTGATATATAAACATAATAAATATGCTAAAGACTGTCTTACTGCAGATAGCCACACCAAAACAGAAGCATCAGATGAATATGTTGAGAATATTGAACAATGACTGCGTTGGAGAGTGTGTAGTCCTGCTATTACTGTCCACTATTTGAACTAACAGCTGCTGCAAAAAGATAAGACAGGGAAATTAGGAGGTTGTTTAGTCTCACTAGATGCTCTAAAATGAAAAAAAATGTAAAAAGATGAAGCTATGCATCTATCAGGACACGTGTTTACCTTCTCTCTGTCATAGGCAGTGCTGTTCACACTCCTCTTTGTGTATGAATCTGTTGGCATTTCCTCCACAGCCACTGTAGATAAAGGGTCTACAGACGCCCACCTGAGAATTAAAGTACCACCGCAGAGTATATCTGGAACATTCACCCTCATTCAGAGGCAATGAGCACGGATCTATAACAAACAACAGAAATGCACAGCATAAGAAGAAAGTAGGCCTAGAGATAAGGGGGTACAGAAACACATTTTAATAAATTAAGTCATTTAAAACATTCTGAAGATTTAGAGGCATTAGCGTTGTCTTTTCTGCAGTCTAATGCATTAGGAATTAGGTTATTGTTAATTAAATTTGTATTAAAAAAATTAAGCTTGCAAATGACGGTGGCTCGATCTGCATGACACAAAAGACTGATGTTGATACAAAGAGACAGCATGCAACTCAAATATAAGTCAGCATGAAAATAAATCAGAGAACGATATTTTAAAATAAAAAATAATTTTTCATGCTAAAATAAAGCATGAAAGTTCTTTCCCATGAGGCCAGCATGACAAAACACATATATGCAACTTTCATAAAAATGAAATCTCTGATAGAAGCATTTTTCCTATCAGTTCTCAAATAAAAAGATTATGGCCAAAGCTGCAATCAACAAGTGCTAAAGAGAGAGACACACATCCACCCACACACATATCCACCTGCCTTCATTTTACCCAAATGGTTCTGTTATTTTGGCAGTTTTCTAGCACTTAAATTATAGTTGCATCGCATGATAGCCTGAAGAATACAGTGGGGAGAAACAAGTATCCATACACTTTGGTTTTTGTCATTTCATTTAGTTTACTTTATATTTTAATTAGTACATAAACATGAACAAAACAAAATAAACTGACAGGGAAAAAAATTATTCAGAAAGCACAACTCTATGTTAATGAGCTGGATTCTCTCTTACATGCTTTCTGAGCGAAAGTTTATGTAGTGTACTTGTCTGGAGAGGATTAGTGGTCCCACTTTTATATTAGCAGACCTTTTGTACTGACAGGGATCTAGGCTATTACCTTTTGAAAACATGTTTATGTTTTCCTATTAACTTTAAGAAGCTCTTTCACCTTCACTGATTATTAACTGTGTGAAATTCAGTATTTTTATTTTTGTAGTGTTAATATGTAGAACTTGATTCAGGTCCAATTTTTAACATTTAAATATATGTATATTTTTATAGTGGCTGAATACCTTTTGTCCCCATTTAATTAACCTGTCTGTGCGCTTCTGAATTTTTTTAGTCATGTTTGTAAGTACAAAGTCAGAAGACATTATGTGTGTAATATAAATAATAAAGTATTTAATAACATATGTATATGAAATATAAAATAACAAAGACATGCGTGTCTAAATACCCGTTTCCCCTAATTGTTATACACTTGTTATATATAAATATTTATACATCATCATTCATAATGTAGCTTATAATTACAAATGTTGTAAAGGAAAACTATAGAAGTCACTGAGGTCATTAGCAAAGCCCAGCAAACCCTGAACATGCTTAGCGAATGCATGCTGTGATGCTCTCGAAGCACTGCAGCACAACAAAGACCAGAGCTTACCTTCATCTTTAACCTCTCTTTTCTGTTTCACGGCATTTAAAGCAACAACCATGGCCTTGCCTGCCAAAATATCCATGTTATGTCATTCTCTGTATATTGAATTTACCCAGTAATGCTCAAAAATATGTTCACACATCTATTCACACAGACAAACACAAGTAAATATATTTTTTAACTTCCATACCATGGCTCTTGTTTACAGAGGGAGTAAGATCAATTTCTTCCATGGTGTCATCATAGTTTTCTATGGAGTAAATGTGTTCGTAGTCGGGGTCATTCGTGTTCACCACAACATGCAATTCACGACCTAAAAAGACACCACCATACACTCAAAAACAACATTAATAACTATACAGAAATGTGTTTGTAATAAAGTTAAAAAAATTAAAGGAATTGTTTGACCAGAAATCAAACACACATGATTTTTCATTCATGGTAAGCATGGCTGATGTTACAACATGATATCTGCAGTTCATACATGTATTCTGCAGGTTTATACCAGACCCAAAATGACACTACACGCAAACAGATGAATTATATAGTATGTTTAACACCCTATAAATGATAATGACATTACATTACAAGTAACCATTATACAATATTTTATAACTACAAAGACATTTTTATGTAATGATGAGCCACATTAAAACCACTGACAGGTGAAATGACTAATATTGATCATCTCATTACAATGGCACCTGTCAAGGAGTGGGATATATTAGGCAGTAAATCAACAATTCAGTTCTTGAAATAATGGGTGTTATAAGGCAATAAAAAAGCATCAGAGGGACTTCGATAAGGGCTAAACAACAATGGCTAGACTAAAAAAAAAAAACACCCCAAACAATATCGTAAACATACATTAGCTTGCTTAATTACATGCTCAGATAATGATGTTATCATTAGCCTTGTACCTCTGCTATAAAACTACAGATGTATGAACGCAATATGCAAAACAAACAGCACGCAAGTGGAAAATCATGTAAATTTGAGTATTCCTTTAATTGAATCAGTGTGGGGTTGGAGAATGTTAAATACAAATAATGTATTTAACATGTCGCTTGTGAGTTAATAATATTAACATAATGGAGGTCAAACCTAACACAATAATTGCAGAACATAAACACACAAGAAGTTAAGAGAACAAGAGAAGTTGAGAGCAGGGACAGAAACACAGGGTTTCATGGACAAAAGGACTCACCCTCCTCGTCCCCTCGGCCTAGTGAGTGCTCAGAGGACGCGGAGGAGCGACTTCGGAAAGACTGCGCTGACGTACGGGGCTGAATTTCTCCAACACCTGACAATTCCCACAAAAAAAAAATCACAAATACACAGGCAAAATCCACCAGTAAACAAACACACACACTGACACATGTCACTTCCTGGTGACATGCACATTCAAACTCCACATTCAGCATACCATGCACTAGCTCCCAACAGCTTACCCAAATACAACGGCTTACAGAAAAGGAGAAGAACCAACTGAACCCACACACAGGTAGTTGAGTGAAATGTTTAGTCTAAAAATATTAACTGTTCAGAACTTGATTTTTTGATTAAAGTCAAATAATTAAAAGTTGCAATAGTTACCATTTCACTGTCTTATCAGAACATCTGTACGCAGGATCTACTGTTATTCCAGAACTACTTAACATATAGAGGACATATGAATGACATAATGGATACTATTTTACTAGACTGAAGCATTTGTGTACTTATGAAGTGTGAAGTATGTTTAAGGCCAAACTCTGTGGAGGACTCAAGCTGACCACTCAAATACTAGTTGGATGTTGCTTCTTGTATATGAACTGGGATCAAGAAGTGAAATGTTATTGTTTTTACCTTGTTATTAGGATAGGTTTTAGTGTATTACATGAAAACAAATGTTAGGTGTCAAGAAAGTGCTTGGTGACTTACCTCCACAGGCTTTAGACAGGAACAGGTGGAAACAGAATGACATACAATGGAAAAAGTTACAATATGTTGGTAATCTCTTTAAAGGAATACAAAAACACTACAAAACAAACATTTTGGCTGCATCTTGTAGTAAAATACACACTCACCACAGTGTTGGTTCATCTCAGTTCGAACAAAAGCAAGAATCTCATCCTCCTGTGGCGGATGAGAGACAGGAATGAATGATATCTTGGAACACTGAGTAAAAGGACTACACATAAGGTGGGGGTGACTGTGTAAAAGTGTATGTTCTGACCGTCATGCCTGGCTCTCCTCTCTCTCCTTTTGCCCCATCAAGGCCTACTTCCCCCTGACAAATATGAGAATAAGACATAAGAGTGAGAGCAAGAGAGAGAGAGGTATCCAGTGTATGTAATTTATTTTTAAAAGGAATGTACAGTATATAAATTAACAAAATGAATTTTCTCTATTTTCGTACACTTAAAAATGTGTTTTGCACTCTCCTTGTTCGCCCATGTGTCTGTGTTAGTCCATGGGCATTGGAAAGTACCACAGTAAAGCATATAATGTGTGTAGACTCACCTGCTCTCCTCGTTCTCCTGGAATTCCTGGAATACCTCGAGGGCCTATCATTGCAGCACCTGGAGGACCACGTTCACCCTATAAAACATTTCACACAAACCTGCATTTACATACAACAGACTTTGATTTTGGCTTTCCCATGATAAATAAATCAGACAGTAAAGAACAGAATTAAGATCAATACTTCATTCTGAGGACACATAGTGAGCTCAGTACCTTCTGCCCCTGCAGTCCCTCTGGACCTTTAACTCCTGCAGGCCCCTGAGGGCCCGTCAGACCAGAGGGTCCATCTGTACCTCTGGGACCTGGAGGGCCAGGGATGCCAGGGGGTCCCTGAAGAGAGGGAAAGAGAGATAAAAAGGTTCCACTACAGAAATATATGTATGGTATTCTGTGTTTGAAAAATACTTACCCGTTCACCTTTTTCTCCCTGTGTTCCCTTTGGCCCCGTCACACCATCAAAACCTCTGTCGCCCTGAACATTAACACATAATAGTCTTGATGTAAAACTATACTCTTTATGCACATTGTGTAAAAAGTTTTAAAATAGGGTAAATACTATATTAACACTTGAAAGAATGCCTAAACTTGCTCATACTTTAGGCCCAACAATTCCCTCTTTTCCTGGAGTTCCTGTGGCTCCTGGAGTCCCCACATCACCCTAAAATCGAAATAATATTGACATGGATATGACACAATAACATAGCAGAATCAACTATATTGTATGTGTGTGCATTACTTTTTTCCTTTTTCAGGACTAAAAAAATGGTCTTGAGTTTATAAAAGGTGTTTTACAGCAGTTACATGTTTGATGTTTTAAAGCTGGAAGGGCAAACGCATTCTTCCTAACAGACTGAATTCTGGGTTAAGGTTGGGTATATACTCACAAGTATACTATGGTTTGGAATCACTTGTCATAGTAACAATTTCCCTGTGGCTGTTCCACCCCCTACTGTGTGATAGTCATGTGCATTTTTTTTTTATTTAAACCTTCCAAGTGTTTCTTGTCTGTGTTCAGTGTAAATATAAAGCCCTTTGTTTGTCATTGTCTTTTGTCATATACTATCTGGCTTTTCACTTTTATGTGCTGTTAGTTACGTTGTGCAGTGTTTTTTTTTAGTTTCTTATGTTTAGTCTTCTGCTTGTTTTGTTCCTGTGTTTCTGAAAATCCCAACCGTCCCACTTGTCCCTTGCACTCAAACAACACAGTCACACATTCATTCTGCTTATTTGCCTTTACTGTTTGTTTTTTTTAGTACATGGGATTTGATTACAAGTACATTCTGAATGCTATTTATGTAAACAATTTTACAATTGCGATTACAATTATTATTTCTTCTTTATTTAAATGTTAAACTTTTAATATAATTATTGTTAATTTTCAATGTTAATAATCCAGGACCTGTTTACATTTCTTCATTATTTGGCATATATCTGTTATGTACATACAATGTACAATTATTTTATTCAAAGTACTAGAGTGTATAAAACAGAATGGTCATATATTAAAAACATTATGTATGACCTCATGTCCTCATGTAATATGCTGTGAGTATGTATGCGTATGTGTGTGTATTTGTGTTTGTGTGTATGTGTATACCGGCTCTCCTTTCCTTCCAGGTAAACCTGGTCTGCCATTTATTCCAGGATCCCCCTACGAACAGATATAACATCATTCATAGTGACAACACAATACAACTCATTTCAACAACAGATTTTCTATATATATCTATATATTTCTATATATTTCATCTACCCTATCTCCTTTTGGTCCATTTGGTCCACAAGCCCCCTTGGAACCTCGTTCACCCTGTAAAGCAATGAGAGTGAATCAAGCCGCCACTCACCTGAACATGACAGAGAGCAAAGAAAGTACTGACAGTTCCACAGGAGAGCTCTATAAATCTCTGAAGACTAGAGCATTACTTATCTGTCAATCCCAAACACAGAGACACACTGACACACACACCAACCGTTCTTCGATCACAGTCTGTCTGGTTAGTGACTTTGAGCAAATGGGGTGAATCTAGTCAAGAGATTGAGTGTTTTAGCTTGACATTCCCTCTGTGGCTCAGGGATGTTCGTGGGGAGCAAGTGTTCTGAAAAAGTGTGTGTGTGTGTGTGTGTGTGTGTGAGAGAGAGAGAGAGAGAGAGAGAGCTTTGTGGATAAAAGGGCAGTGAAGGTGATATCTACATAAGCCTATCTACCCTAAAGAGAAGTGATTCAGTACAGTCAGTCAATCAGTCCCTTTACACACACATACACAAACACACAATATGAGTCTCAGGCAATATGGCGTCAGATCCAGACTGTAGCTGAATTATAAGCAGTACTATCATCTGGCATGGAGGACTTTTCAAGGTTAGAGATAAACATAAAAGGTTTGAGACCTAATAGAAAAGACAATTAAAATGGC
>JBBPCW010000106.1:13925736-13938925 GCA_037974425.1 Phenacogrammus interruptus
ATGGGCCTGTTACAGCGCCACCTAGTGGTGCACATGTGCCATTTCGGGTATTCGTGATCTGACACACAGACCTAAACAGTCCCCCAGAGGGTTTCTACAAAACTTGTACGGTTTAGGCCCTGGCCGGACTTTTACGTACGGCGGAAAAGAAATAATAATAATCTTTACAGGAACAATAGGTTCCTACGCACTTCGTGCTTGGACCCCTAATAAAGAAAGCTTTTAATTTCTCCTATAAAGTAACAATATCAGAGTGTTTTCCCCATGACACAGATTGTACAGTACATTTTTTAAATCTAAAAACATGAGTCTCACCTTCTCCCCTGCAGGACCAGATGGTCCTCGATCACCCTGACAAAGACACATATGGTACAGGAATGACAGTTCATCAAAGATAAAATGATTTTTTTATCCATCAACACGTTTGTCCAGTATCAGCCCGTCAACCTTTAAAAAAGACCAAACCTTCTAGAGGTCACTATCAAAGGTCTATATAAAGAAAATATATAAATATATAAAGATATATAAGCTTTCCAACAAACCGAAATTGCAGTGGCATTTGTTTTTCCACCCAATGTTCACTAGCTATTTCTCCTCATCACACATTGCTATGAATGCTGGGAGGGTATAGGTGTGCATTCTAAAATGTCACCGAAGCAATGTTATTGGAAAACTCAGCATTATTGAAGCAAAACCCTAACAGCCAATTCTGTAGCATCAGCTGAAGATGTCCATGCTGGGTAACACCTGGCTCAATCATAAACGCAGAACACTATTCAACCTACATAGAGAGTGCAAAGGCAAAGTATGCCAGGGATTTAACTCAATTAGTCAAAGTGAAATCTCTGATTTAAGACTTAAGACAGTTGCACCTTTGGATAGAACTGGTATTTTTCTATTTGAAAATTTCAACAATATATTCATGCTTCTCAATTTGATCATATGCTTAATCAAATGTAAGCTTGTGTCAATGCTGCATGAGTAATAGTTAAAAGAAAAACAGACTGATAAAGCACGCACACTTGATTCAAACAACATATACAACACACACAAAAATTCACATAACAGCACCAAGGTCACTGATTCTCTTGTCTTGTTCAATATCAACAGCACTGTTAATAAAAGCACCAAAAGACCTTCAAAGCTTCACCAATCTGTGCAACACCATGCAATCTGTCACTGAAGGTAAATTCACTCACCTTATCACCCTGTGATCCAGGCTGGCCTGCTTGGCCACGATCACCCTAAAGTCAAGAACAGAGATCAAGCTTTTTCTTGCTTTTAAATGGTATATACATTTTTAACAAAAATAACAGTAATGTTCAAATAAGCAATGCTAATTTAACCTTGCTTCCGATTTCACCTGGAGGACCTCTTGGACCCTGGAATGTATAAACATAGGTAACAATTTAAAAAGATGGTTAAAGCATTTGTTTTAAATCACATTTTATGTGGGTATTTGTGTGCACAAGTGTGACTGCATGCATGTTTTATCATAGAGTTTTGATCATAGAGAGGTGGGTTAGCAAAATAAAAAGGAATATGTAATACATATTTGTGCATGTATATGTGAAAACGTGCATTGTGTGAAATGTGTGCATGTGTAAGCTGTCACACCCGATCTCCTGGCTCTCCTTGTCGCCCTTGGGGTCCAGGACTGCCTTCTGTGCTCTCTCCCTGAAATAGGCATAATGTATACATAGGAAACATTTTCCATGTGGTGAAACACACACAAACTGAGTTTCAGTGCAATTTCAGTGGAACAAATACAGGTGCACATGCATATATGCATGAACAAATCAGAAGAACTTGCAAACTCACAGATTCTCCTTTGGCTCCTTTTTGTCCAGGCAGGCCTCTTGGCGCCTGTGGACCTGGTTGTCCTGGACTCCCCTACAAGCCATAAATAAAAAGGTGAAAAAACAGCCTACAAAGCCACTGTATTTACATATATCTACCTATTTTACCTGCTCTGAAGTACTTAGAAATTTTGAAATGTTGAGAACAGTCTGTTTATTTGTAATGGATAAAATGAAATTGCAAAATGGTCATAAAAATATTTTAGAACTGTTATACTGTAAAACACCATACAACTATAGTATAAAAAGGCTGCTATTTTGTCTCAGAATTAAAAAGATAAATCACTACACACACATATTTTAAAAGGCGTTTATACCCATTCTATCCAAAGAAATTCATGGTACATGGTGATGCTGAGATTTTAGAGATTTTATACAGGTTTATCACAGAAAACATAAAAATCCAGTTACACCCTTTAAATGCGGTACAAGACCCTGTCTGTGAATGTTATAACATGTCCCAAGGCCTAGCAATTAGATTTTTGGCAGTGCTTTGATCATTTGATTTACTCTGATTATCCTTACATGGTACGTGACAACACCCTCACACCCACCACACACACACACACACACACACACACACACACACACACGCACGCACACACACACACACATACAAGTACAGTTTACTTTATCTGGATTTGAAAATAAATACACTTACAGGTTCACCTTGATCTCCCTTCACTGCCAGCCCACTCCCCACTCCTGGAGGACCCTGTCAATCAGAAGGAAAATATAAAAATAAAAATATAAGTGTCAGCGCAGGCGGTGACAAGGTAATTTATACCTGTTCTTGTAATATTTTTTAAATCAGAGAATTATGTATGACTCACCCTTTCTCCCTTCTCCCCCTGACAAAGGGGAAGAAAAATAATTATAAATTTGCGAATGTGACCAATGGAAATAATTAAAGCACATTGAAATGCGAGTTAAAAATCTCATAGATTAGCAAAACGTATCCGAACACTGCTGTGATTAAAAAAACATTTGATTTCAAACTGAATGAAATCCACTTTGTTTTAAAGGATTTGCTAGAAAACTGTGCTACATAAAAATGTATAAATATTTAATGACTTGAGTTTAGATTATGCTGTCACACATACAGTAAACCGATCAGATTGAGACCAAATATGCATATATGACCTGGAACAGTATCCTTTAATCTGTCTAAAATCAATTAACATAAGAAAAAATGTGTCAGA
Source organism: Phenacogrammus interruptus (assembly GCA_037974425.1). Classification (NCBI taxonomy): domain Eukaryota; kingdom Metazoa; phylum Chordata; class Actinopteri; order Characiformes; family Alestidae; genus Phenacogrammus; species Phenacogrammus interruptus. The sequence goes on from JBBPCW010000106.1 coordinate 13,928,798, forward strand.
CATGCACCTTATGATGGTCTCTGGTTGGTAAACAAACATACTCACATGCACACACAGATACACACACAAAATGGAATGAGTGATGAGTTCTCACTTTTATAGAAAGACCAGGTGTGCCTGGTATCCCAGAGAGACCGTCTTTTCCGGGCAGTCCTAGTGTACCTTGTGCTCCCTTTAACCCGTCTGCACCAGGCTGACCTGGTGTGCCCTTTAGTGAGACAGAGAAGTGCTCACAACAACCCAAAGCCCCTAAGACAAGTACCTACTGCAACCTATTCTGGGTTGGTCTGTTACTTACAGGTATTCCAGGTAATCCTGGTTCTCCTTTGCGTCCTGGATAGCCAATACCAGGACCTGGCTCACCCTTTCAAAAAACAAAGGTTAAACTACTAGCATATACTAACTACTACTTTCTTGTTAAATTAAGGCATATCTAAATAAATGTTACAGTCCTTCACACATAAAAATATTACTGAGAAATATTTGTCTATGAGAGGAAAAATGTGAACATTGTATTTGAAAACAAATCACAATGTTACAGCCAACAACCACTCACTGGTCATTATACATTTACCTTTTCAGTGTCAAATCAAAACTCTGAACCATATAAACCAGTGGTCCCCAACCTTTATTTTGTCATGGACCGGTTTAATATCAGAAACTATTTTCACGGCCCAGCCTTTAAGGAGTGGGATATAAATATACGTATACGTATTTATACAAATACATGATATGCATAAAAATGGGGATATTTTAAAAATATAATAATGGGGTATCTATAAAATACAATAATAAACGTAAATCCATTGTTTACTCACAGCTTTATTAACAGCATTTTCATAACAATGAGCCAACAACATAACACGGGTAACATCCACGTTTTTTTTTCTGTGCAGCCCGTGGACCGGTGTGTTTAGAAAGTCCCACCAAACTTTTACACAAACTTTTTCTTAAGAATGCAAAAAAAATTTAGAGAGGAGGCTTGTACCTTGTCACCCTTATCTCCTTTTGATCCAGCAGATCCCAGAATACCAGGTTCTCCCTACAAAGCAGAGATACCCATTAAAAACTAAAATATACTCACACAAATGCCTCTGTGATAGTATGATTGTGGGCATGCTCACAGTGTCTCCTCTCACTCCAGGTAATCCCTGAGGGCCCTAAAGTAAAAGGGTTTAGGTCATAACATTTCAACAAAGTTGTATTAAATTGTATTAAAGCTCGACGCTGCTTGATATATCAAATTCTAACAATACTTGACTTTTAATTGATTGCACTATTGTAACCAAAGCAACCATGTTATTAGCTAACTTACCGGAGGTCCTGTAGCTCCAGGGGCCCCAGAACGACCAGGGACACCTGGATTCCCATCCAAACCTGGAAAACCCTAAAAGACATAAGGTAAGGCAGATCTGAGGTTGCTAAACACAGGAAAATGCCCATCTACTACAAAGCTAAATCATATTTGTTGAACATTATGATATATAAACTGACACGCTTATATATTCGAAAATGCGTGTTACTAGTCAATGAACACTAAACATTTAAAATGAAATAGAGACTTTTGTCATTGTCAGTGGCCACTAGGGCCACTGTTTTCTGTTCCGTTTTGTTGTGCTTGTTCTGTTCTGTTTTTTCTCTGGGTCTTTGTTGGGTTTTTGGGACTTTTAAGTTGATATGTGTTCTAGGTCTGTGATTGTGTCACGTGTCCTTTGTGTTCACCTGCCCTGAGTTCTGTCCTGTGATTTGGTCCAGTATTTATAGTCTGTGTCTGTCAGTGTTCCCTCATGTCTCCATTTCCCCTGCCTGTGTCCTGTCTTTTTGCATTCTGTATCCTGGAGGCCACAGAGCCTATTTGTTTCTTTTTGGTTTTGTTAATAAACTCATGTTGCATGGATCCCAGTGTTTCTGCGTGCTCCATGCCCCGAGGCAGCTCACGAGGGCTTGTTATATCCAGCCCTCATGACAACTTTGGTGAATTGTTGAATTAATGATTTCATTTCATTTAATAGTAAGATAAACCAAAAGACAAAATTGTATTAAAGAGAAGCATTTAATTCAGAATCAGAATCCGATTGTTGTTGATTAATATTTATTGTGACTACAGTAATAATAATTAAATCAATTGCATTCAACTTTTTATTAGTTAGTGCAAGTAAATAAATAACCAATTCAGGTGTGGATGTAACTGGACCAAAATATGGCTAAAATGTTGCCTAATTGTAGCCAACAATTGCTACAGATAGCCTGTAATAGCAGAACCCAATCTCTGAAGCTCCAGCAAACTGCCAGTCTTTATGATGAAAATGTAACTACATATTTTGAGCCAGTACACACATGGTGTTTTGCCCTTGTCTGGAGGACCCTCTTACACAATAATTCTTATTTTATATAATTCTTTTCTTCAGAAAACCAAATGAATTACTCTCTCCCCTCCCTCCTATAATCATGCATTATAACATATATTGTAAAACATAGACTAACATATAGATCATGGAATACTCTTCTTCTACTTTCTGCTGCCCCTGATTAGGGGTCTTCATTCCCTTCTGTATCTTCCTCTCTCACACCAACTGCCTGCATGTCCTCCCTCACCACATCCACAAACATCCTACTAGGCCTTCCTCTTCTCTCCTTCCCTGTAGCTCCATCCTCAGCATCCTTCTCCCAACACACACAGAGTCTCTCCTCAGCATCCTTCTCCCAACACACCCAGAGTCTCTCCTCAGCACGTCTACACCAACGCAGTCTCACATCTCTGACTTTTCCCCCAAAATATCCAACTTGAGCTGTCCCTCTAATGAACTCATTCCTGATCCTGTCTATCCTTGTCACTTCCCGTGCAAATCTTATTGTTTTCAACTCCTCCAGATCTGCTTCCTGTCGTTTTTGTCAACATCACCGTCAGACCATAGATTTCTGCTTCTCGTTTCTACATTTCTACAATTCAAACATGTTTAAATGAAATCAAAATAATACAGTGGGTAAGACAAAATTTCAGAAGCAATATGACCATAGTCATTTAATAAATGTTGAGATAAAATGCTTAGGTCTAGAGATGTGGCCGCCTCTATATATGGTGTCAGTTTCAGATGTTGTGTCCATCAACATACAAAAAACAATTTAGGGCAGACATAAATTACAGGCTGTATTCCACTTGCATTCAGATGTAGATATTAATGTACTGGGTGTACTCACCCTCTCTCCTTTTTCTCCTCTCACTCCCACTGAGGGTCCTGGTGGACCAGGGGGTCCTTCAGGTCCTCTGGGTCCCTCACGACCAGGTGTACCATCACGGCCCTGTCACACACACACACACACACACACACATTAAAAATGAGGACCCAGATTATTGTGTACCACATATATACACACATACATACATTCCAAAAAGGAAATGATAATGTACTCACAGGCTCTCCTTTCCGACCAGACACCCCATCTCTGCCTCTTTCTCCCTAAAAGAAAGAGATATATAATAAAAATAAATATTTACAACCATTTTCAGTTGATTCTCATTATGAATTATGATTGATCCTCAGATGAAAACAATGTTACCACACAAATTTACAAGGCTACACAGATGTGCTGGGATGGGCAGACACACTGATGCTACATAGGACACATACATATGAACACACCTACTGTAAACTATAAAACAATACAGACATATGGACATCTAAGCTGCACAAACTAATGACACTGTATTGTAAGCACCTGAACAAAACAATATAAATGAGAATAATCTCCATAATACTCTCCACTATAGCCCCTTTCACATGCACTTTTATATTCAAATGAAACACAAAATGACTGTGTATAGGTTTACCGCAGAAAATATTCTGTTACATAAAATATTTGGCACTTTACCTGCACATGGCAAAGTACAATTACCACAAAATGAATTATGGGCAACTTAATTATGAGTAATGTTACGTTATTTTCACAGTTTTCATTTTTCTTCAATGAAGAAAAGTTACAGTACACACAGTACACAGGAGTATTTTTTGTATAAATTTTGCTGCATACAAAAGGAACTTAGTATTGATGGAAATTATTTTCTTTTCTGGTCAATTTTCAGTGAGAAAAAAATTGCAGAAGTGTATTTGGCACACGAATCAAAAATGATGGCACTGTTGGCCATAGTGGCCATGTCTGTCTAATGGTATTTGGCACAATCCGGCACATCCCAGTAAAATACAGTTAAGCCCTGACAGTACTGGTTAAGCTATGCTGTTAATGTACCATGTTTTGTATAAAAATGACATATGCATTGAGATCAAGTCTGTCTGTCAAATAAGTGTTTTTAGCACATTAATGTTGTTTTAATAAACAGCAAAGATTAGTCAGGCACCTAAACAATGTTTATGTCTGGTTAAATTTACCTACAGATCCAAAAGCAAGCTGGATTTACCATCCAGTGCCAGAGCATCAGGATCAGCTAATGTTTGCAAGAAGCTATTATTACGAATGAAAAGCTTTTTTACCTTTTGCCCTGGTTCCCCTTTCTCAGCCTATAACAAAGGAAGAAATAATGATTACAGCAATGTATTAACGACAATGAACTAACTTTTATGTGTGAGCAATCATTTACCTCAGCACACTGTATAGTGCATTGTTCTGGATTAACCTACATCGAACATACATAAAGCAAACAATTAGAAAACAGCCTGCTGACATCCAAATAGCACTTAAGATTTAAGGTCTTTTACTATAAGATGTTACTGAAGAAGTTTCATGAAAAAGTTTCCGTTTGTTTTACCGGGCTAATGGTCCCTCTTCCAAGGCCGCAGAGCAGCTCTGCCAGTTCCGGGTGAAGTCTGTACAGATCAGCAGCATCTCGAGCATACAACTGATTTTGAGTGTTGCCATCTGTAACAGCTTGACGCAGCTCCTCTTGGTTTGCCCGCCCAATCCCCACAGCCAGCACTGTCACACCTGAAACACACAAGCTTGTCTGAATGGTGTCTCATAGACAGAACAATCTTTGGTGTTGAACCCCCTTGAGTGTCCTGAAGTGTATACATTTTAAAATGGCTCTTATTTCCACTTAACTGATTGAAACCAGAAGAAATTCTGTCAAAAGTGTTCCTCAAATCATTCTGGGGAATTCATTAACTATGTTGTAGGTACTTTCGATGGTGGACAGGGTTTAGAATAGGACTGGACTGCGATTATGCAGCCCCATACTCATTAGATGCACTGTGTGTTGCGAGACCTTCCTCAAGTAACCAGTATTAATAATTTTGTGACAGTAACCAGTATTAACATATTTGGTCACAGTAGTCTTTCTGTCAATTTGGATTAGATGGAAAAGACTTCTAACTTGCAAAGCTGCAAAGCTCGACTCCAGTTATCTGGACAAAGTGACCAGATCAAAGACGCACAGGCTGTTTTTCACGCATCAAAAGTGACAAATATGAGAACTAATTGTTCAATTACTGTCTAATATATTCCAGACATGTTTGTAATTGTAACTAAATTATCTACATTAGTTGATTTATTGTTTTGCATGTATATTTAAGCCAGCCAAAACAGAATGTAAACCGAATCCAAATATAGCTTAATTGATTACATACCTAACAATTAAATTATATATGTGACTTTGTAATGATATATTTTGTGAACTACCGCAATGGAACCAGCACATTTATACCAGAACCTGTAACACAATGTGCAAAGCAAGGCTGATCTGATTTGTGGGAGATACAATTTATAAATACAGTTAATACAGAGGTGTATTAACCCTATCTCTTCCTGAGTTACTTCATGATTAGTACAATTTAAAACATATATTTTACATAGTCTTTTCATGAGATCATGCATGTTATGTGTTTATGTTGGGGCAAAGCAGGGGTGTATTCGGTGCAGTAAAATGCCTCCTTGAGCGACTCACCAGAAGCCCTTACTACAGCAGCCGGACGGCTAAGATCATCAGCTGATTTTTCATCAGCAATAATGACAACCACACCAGGCACCTGAGGCCTTCGACCAGCACTTTCACTCAGTACAAACTGCCGAGTGAATGTCAGAGCCCGGCCTAAACACAGACACACAAAATTTCACAATTATTAACCCAGTAAAACATACACAAACCTGCAGGCACTCTAAATATGTACAAACACAAACTTTGACACTTCAATTCAGATTAACAAAGAGAGACCTATATTATTTCCTGGTCCATCAATAAATGGGGTGGATAAAATCTCCTGCAGAAGGGTATTTCTGTTGCTATGCTGACTGAGGAGGAAGCGCACTTTGGGTTCATCACTGTAGACCACCACCCCCACCTGGAATAAGAAAGCATTACACACAAAAACACAGTAATTCACTACACAATGATTACATTTATTTGCTTGACCAAAGGCACATCCACTCTCTCACTCACTGTGTTACTATCCCAGCACCGTTATTATTTATCCATTCCCCAGGTTATTCTCCTAAAAGCTCATTTAGAACTCACACACCAAACACAGCTACACCATTAAGTCCACTGGAACTAATCTTCACAAATGACCACGTCACAGATTTAGAGGGCACCGCACAGAGTCACTGTGGAAGCACATTTTCATGAAGACCCACCTGCGAGCCTCTAGTGCCGATAGAAGAGAGGGATCCAGCAGCACTTGCGATCATAGTCAGCAGAGGATCCTCCAGAGCAGAGCGATCACGAGAAGCAGGAACCAGAAATACCACATCCAAGCGCCCATCCACACACACTGACAGAAAAAGAAATCAGCATAGGTCTCTTTGAGGTCATTATATAGCACTAAAGATATCCCCACAGGGTAGCTGTTGGGTAAAGGTTGGCACAATGAGTCATAGCACAATTCAAAGTACAATTTAAACAGCTTTCCTATGTTCTGTGCACTTTCCATGACAAATTGAATTATTTTCATCACCATTCCATCAAAATATTTCTTGACCCTAGAATTTGTAGACCTAAAACATGGCCTGATTTCATACTGATCATTTCTCACTCTTAGCTCACTGAAATCAACAGTGTGTTCTCCAAACACATGTAACACAACATGGTTGACATTTATCAATTCAGAATGTTTAATCAAATGTAATTCCTGGTGAAACTAATAATGATTATTGTATTACATTGAAAAATATGTTTTTCAAAACATCTCCAAACTACCACAAATAAGAGGTCTGAGACCCGCCCCCAGCTAATGACCTTCCCCAGTGGATACAAAGTTTAACCAGGTCTGCCAGTTGAGAGCCTTTATTCAATGACTAAGGAGTCTTCTTGGGCCTGCCAGCCCAGAGACTTTCCCCCTAGGCTAAGGAGTTTTCCCAGGCTTGTTGGCGGAGATCTTTTCCCCTATGGTTAAGGAGTTTTCTGAGGTGTGCCAACTGAGATGTTTTCCCCCATGGCTAGGGAGTTCTCACAGGCTTGCGACACAAGAGACTTTACATCATAGTTAATAAGTTTTTCTGGGCCTCCTGAGACAACATCCCTTGCAAGCTTTGTAACTGTGTGTATATGTAGTGTAATTTGCTTGCGGTTGATGTGTTCTTTTGGTTACTGTTGTTAAGATGTCATTGGATTTGAGAAAGGTTCTATATCATTTAAACATTGTGTTGTCATTTTAGACTTCAAAGTGTTCAGAAACAACAAGATTGATTGATTGATTGATTGATTTATTTACTTATTTATTGAGAACTAGTTGCAATGTACTGTAAATGATTCCGTTAACATGTCCACAAAACAATTCTCACCATGATAGGTTAATGACAAAAAGAAAAGTATTTAACCTGTGCGCTCCTCCACGATAGCCTCTGGGCCGATGCTGTTGAAGAAGGATGGCTGCAGAGAGAAACGGTACTGACGACCCAAGCTTAGACCAGTCACTCGAAATGAGGTTGTAGTACCAGAAAGAGGCAGAGTCTGAGCAGTACCTGGGTCTTAAGCAGTCACAATAAGTTACACACACATAGTCAAACACCTTAAACCTTTCTCTAAAAAAACTCCAAGGTCCTTTGTGTCTAACCTTTTTCATCCCGCCAGCGCAGTGTGTATTCTGTTGCACCTGATACTGGGTTCCAAAGCAGCAACACGGAGTTCTGTGTAATATCCGACACCCTGAGATCTGTCACAGGCTGTGGTGAAGCTGAGAAATGTTTTCAAATAACATTGCAGTTACTGTCAAGATTCACATAAGTCTTCTGTACTCTTTCATGTCTATTGTTTTGTGTATAGAAAACAAATCCAAGGTAAATATAATTAATTGTGGAACTAACTGTAAATAAGCATTTCATAATTTACACAGTAAAGCAAAACTACCAAAGGAACTCTGTGCCTCTAAGGATTACCTGGTGCTTTAAGGGAGCAGACAAAAGTGAATAAACTGACATGAGACATTTATGTACGTGCTGGGATTAGTGCATTCATTCTGTACCAGTATATTCTGTGACAGTGACAGGTAGACCTTCTCTGCCTCTTATCACAGGAGCCAATCGTATAGTATAACTCAAACCAGGACGAAGTCCTTCCAGGCTGAATGAGGTTGCATCACGATCAATTACACGGCTTGTTTCAGCCTCACCTTAGAAAAATAAGTATAAACAAATTGTTATAAAGCCGATTGTGTCTATATTCTAAAAGTAATGGCTGAAGTTATTGTGTTATATGTAGGAATACCTTGTGAGGACCTCCAGTAGATTCTGTATCCATCTGCTCCTCTCACTGCTCTCCAAATAATACGCAGTCCTCCTGGGGTTGACTCTAGAACACGTAAACCCTCTACTCTATCCGGTAATACAACTGGTCCTATAAAACACATAAACACACATGCACTTGTGTATAAAAACACTACATAAAATAATGCATGTCCAAATTGTCCAAACATGATATGCACTTATCTTAATATCAACACACTATCCCAACACAAGAACAAAAACTTTTCTTGTGAGTTAACTGCATACAGGTCCTTGTACAGTCCATACAGTCCACACAAGTCCACTTACCTGTAGTGACTCTGACAGAGACCGGTGGTCCTTCTCTGTTCTGAACAAGAGCCACGACCTGAACATCATACTGAGATCCTCTGTCCAGCTGCTTTAGATCCACTGATGTTACATTTCCACCAACCAACTGAACCTGTTCCTCTCCACCTACACACACACACACACACACACACACAAACATACACACTAAAAGGCCTACACTGGTTCCATACGGCATGTCAGACTAAAACCCTGAAAATCACTGCCTGTTGCTTAGACAGTTGCTTAGCTCTCATAGCAGACATCAACCTGTTAATTCATTCCAGATTAAAATGTCATGCAAACAAAGATAATTTACACAAATTAATCTTTGGTTTCATTTGGTTTAAGGAGTGACCTCATGTTCTAGAACAAGTGCCAATCAAATCTTTACAGGTGCCCCTGTGACCCTTAAATAAGTGTAAAACTATTTAACTTAATCATATACCTATTTCTCTGAAGTGAATGCAATGTCTCATTAGCATTGTCACTAATTTGGTCATTTACATCCAATAGTCATCATAGTCACATAAAAAAACTAAACTAATAAGCATTGAATCTAAATAGAATTAAAGACTCGCAAAGCATTGTTAGAACTAACACAGTGAAACCAAACAGAAGAAAAAGAATGGATTCACTGAACTCACTGCATTCGCAGATCCGTCCTTAAAGAAATTAGGTGAAATAAAACTGATGATAATGGACAAAAACACCAAGTGGCAGGACAAGCTGGTGAAAAAAAGCCACCTCAGTGCTTGGCAGGAGGCTAGACTCATTTAAAACAGTGGTTGAAAAGGTCACATTGAACAAACTAGAAGCTATACTGAACAAAAGTCAACACCCTCTCACTGCCTCCTTGTTGGGCAGATGAGCAGCAGTGGCATGTGGCTCCTCTCACTGTGCTGCGGAACTGAGCGGTTCAGGAGGTCCCTTGTCCCCACTGCAATATAACTCTTTAATGCTTTTTGACCCCTTTTTTGTTCTACTTTTTATTGTTATTTAATGATTCTATTCACTATTCTATCTATGTTTAGTGTTCTATCTATTTAAATTATTTTCTATCTATCTATCTATCTATCTATCTATCTATCTATCTATCTACCTATCTATCTATCTATCTATCTATCTATCTAT
>JBBPCW010000106.1:13939025-13951860 GCA_037974425.1 Phenacogrammus interruptus
ATGCAGAGGTTGAATTTCGTGCTGTTCACTCTGTGTGCTGTGGTGTGTTCACGTATGACAAATGGTCACTTTCACTTAATATATATTTTAAAAGCAGTTGAAACAGCAACAAAAAACCCTCTACACCTAAGGCAGGATAAAAGCATAACTACAGCACATTATTCTAGTCACTGTCCTTTCCACTGCTCTCTGTTTAACATGCTTTCAAAAGTAGCTCAGCTTTTGTGCCTAGTTTTACCTGTAGTATTAACCCACAATCCCATACTCTATTAACTCACTGACATATTTTTTCCAGTTCTTAAGGCAGTGTTTCCCTCCTGTCATTTTCTTTATCCGTACTTTAATTACAGGATTTACCTTTGAAAAGCGGGGGGGGTTGACTGATTCAATTATGTGTAAGTGTGTGTGGTTGGGTAATACCTCTTGGTCCATATGTGATCCGATAGCCTTGTATGGGGCCATTGGGAGCGTCCCATGCCAGAGTCAAAGTGAAGAATCCAGCCTGCACCAACCGCAGAGAGGACACGCCCGGAAGAGACCCTGAGGAAAGTATAATAAAAGGGAGAATAATAAAGGAGCTTTTGTGCTATGCAAGACAGTATCTGTAGGATTCTCTTTAGCAGTCTCTGAGTGTCTCCGTTTTTTCATGCACGGGCAGGTGTGCACGTCTGTATGTGCATCTGACTCACTGGTTCGAGCTTTGGCAGACACAGCCTCTCCAACGCTGTTTGGATATTGCGGTATAACAGAGACTAGGTAATCTGTGTCTGAGCGAAGTTCACGTGCCATGTAGATCTGCTGACTGGCTGGCAGTGTCTCCTAAAAGACAAAATGATATTTCACACTGCATGAGAATTTGAGTGTTTGAGCAACATATTGTATTGTATAAGAAGCTAGTACCTCAATTTATATATATATATTTTTATATTATACATATATAATACTAAAGTCCCGCCTCTCGCTCCAACCTCCTTCAACTGTCGGAGACCCCCTTCCTCTGCTGTCTCTGCCACACCAGGATGAGGTTATATGATAGTGATGTAGTGCTTCGGTGGTAATTGAATTCACTTTTGCAAAGTACACATATTACCCTTGTCTGGTCCAAATCCCCCTCTGGGGATTGTTCATTTAACTGCGTGTGTTTATCTTCCATCGCTAGCTTGACTGAGCAGCAGCATTGGCCACATGAAGTGGCTTCTTCTTCTGGCATGCTGGTCGCCGACGTAGCGCAATACTACCCCCACTGATTGTGTGGTACTGCAATGCAGAGGGGCGTTTAATTTTCAAATTAATCGCACGATCAATTTATTTAAAAACGTTATAGAAAATAAATTAACGCAAATAGTTAACGCGACATTTTTTAACAACCCTAATATATATACATTGTAATATATACAACAGCTACATTTGTTCATCTCTGGCAGAACACACATCCACAATCACCAAGAAAAAGAGATGGAGACACAAACTGTACACTTAATCTCTCACTGAAATGAAATTTATTTTGTAAATGTATTGTACATTTTGAAATTAACTTAAAAGATGAGTGACTCCACCCAAAAAAAGTAGACAAAGGTGAATTGTACCAAGCACTAATGCCAACTCCATCACAGTATAACAGCTGCCACAGCACAAAAGGCATAACTCCAAGCCTGAACACCTTCTCTGCAGCAGAGTCGTATCAGCTATCTCGCTTAAAATCATGCACACACATCCACACCACACACACACATACACCATCACCGTTCACAAAGTAACAAAACAACATTAGTATGGTTGGAAGAAATGATTAAGGTACTACATTTGGAAAAAATTCGATTCCTGATGGCAATTAAATTTAACAGTTTTGATAAGATCTGGTCTCCTCTTCTCGTATATCTTGATAATGCAGACTGAGTAATCACACGGTGCTGACCGCTCCATTAGTGTGCCATGATTTTAAGTCCTTAGGGTGGGGTGGGGGGTTCAGGGTTGTTTTGTTTTGTTCCATATGTTTGTTGTAATTGCACAATGTATAGTGTGTTGTTTTGTGTCTTTTTTTTTTTATTTCTTATTTTTGTCATTTTTTTTATATAACTTAAAAAACTATGGTATGCAACAATTACTATTGCACTGTTTCACTGAATACCTTAATAAAAAAAGATTTAAACAAAACAACATTAGTCTTCATCCTCACCTGCTGCAGTTCTGTTGTGATTGGCTGACCCAGTGCAGTAAGTGGAGTGTACTGAACCACATAGCCAGTCACAGGACCTCCTGCAGCAGCCCACCGAAAACGAATTGAGTCACTAGTCTCATCTGAAACTTTCAAGGGGGTTGGGCCACTGAAGGCATCTGATAGAGAGCAAAAGAAGTCAAAAATGTTGGTTGTATTTAGTGTGACTGTCTTTACATTAGTTTTTTGAGTAAACACAGAGTGTTTGTGTGCAAAACATGAATACCATCACTTGAATAGGAGCCTCCAGATGTTGCACATACACGTGGAGTCACCAGGGGCTGTAGGGAGCTTAGAGCCCTAAAGTTCCCAATAAAAGAGGTGAATTCACTTTGAGGAGGCGAAGCAATATTGTTCAGTTCACCCTGATCTGCACTTTTTATACCTAAGACAGAAAAACACAAAACGGCAGAACTCATAAATATTATTAACCAATGAAACAAGTAAATAAACAATAAAACCTGTCTAAGAGAGATGCAGTTCTCACCTACTGCAAATATTGTGACCCCTAGGCTACGTAGTTTTTGAGCTGGATCCTGAACATTGTCTTGAGATTTGCCATCTGTGATGAGAATAGCAATCTGGATAGAATGAGGAAGCAATGTAAAACAAACTAATGAGCTCTACAACAAATACTGATTGAACTTCATACATGGATAACCATTCATATCAAAGGTGGCTCTGACTAATGTGATTCAACACCATTTGTCCACAAAAATAGAATGAAAAGGCAATGCTGTCAAGATTAATCCCTCCTCTCTACATAAATCTCTCAACAAGGCTTGGCTTCATAAATATAAAATCTCCTTTAAAATGCTTTAGGCAACATGTAGCACTATGAGCTAAAAAACACAAAAATACTGTAAAAAGGATTAATGTTGTTTAGAATTAGGTTTTCTTAACAACGATCTGCTCCTATTAGGGGACTCACACAAAACATTAAATTAACTAATCGTTACAAACAACACATGTGACCAATCAACTCACCTTGGGCACATTTCTGCTGGTGGCAGGGTTGAAGAAATTATCTGCAATGTACTTGAGGCCAGCTCCTGTGCGGGTGTTTCCTCCTTTATAATTGAGGCTCTCTATAGCACTCACCAGTTCTGTGCCATTCAGATATGTGGTGAAGGTAAACTCAACTCTAAATAACACAGATACAAACACACACACATGCACATATTCAACAAATTATGCAACAAATTTAGGACACTTCAGCAATAATTAAAGGAATAATACACTTCAAATTTTCACAGTTCAACAAAACATGTCTTGGATGATTGACAACAAAGCGAGTAAGCAGAGAAACAGTGTAATTTTTAATCAAATGATTCCTTCAAGGCAACTGCAGCAGTAAAAACATTTGAATGCACACACCTTGCAGTGTCACTGTACTGCACAGCTCCAAAGCGAACGCCAGTGGGTCCCACTGCTCTTGCAAAAGGTTTGACAATCCCCGCCATGAAATTTTTTACCAAAACAAAGTTGCCACGTCCGATACTGGATGACCCATCCACAAGGAACACAATATCTGCTTCACCTACATTATTACACTGCCCTGCATTCAGAAAAAGGTGTTATAACACTGCAAAATTAGTTTAATTCAATATACAGTTCAGTTAATACAGTACAGTACAGTGCAATACATACAGTACAATATTAAAAACCACTACAAATGTAGTTAGAGATTTAGACTTAATGATTTCTATGTAAGCAGATATGAAATATACATATACATGTTACTGAACCAGATAGCCATACAATTCTACAAATAGTGACCAGTGAGGATGTACTGATTATCTCTGCACTGGAATATAAACAGGTAGGTATGTCTGCAATGCATACAAATGCATGTACAACAAATTTCAAGGTGTGCCACACTTCCCTGCAACAAAAAACTATGTAAGAAAAAATTTAATTGTTTTGCTATTACACTTATGAGAGCAAAAGAAATAACTTAATTCAGTGTAATCTAATCATTTCTATTCATTTTTTTCTGTTTCTTGTAATTTCTTGTAATTTATGTTGTATAATTTATTGTAACATTGCCTTTGAATAGCATTTTAAATGCTAGTAGTAATTAGTTAGTAGTTTATATATGTGGTGAAACAGTAAAAAACCTGTGACTGCAGTACCTTGGAGAGTTGGCTATGGGCATTTTTTTGAAGAAAACAAATCATTATAGTAAGAAAACCCTGTGTGCTACACTGAACTAAGTATTCTGCAGAAAAACTTCTCTCTTGTGTCTTTAAACTATGTAGGGGAGTGGTGGTTGCATCAGAACTCTAATACACATTTCTACAACTTAGACAAGAAAATCTGGCATTTAAAAAGTAATAAATAAAACATAACAATAAAAACAAAACTGCATAATCAGTTGTTGTGACAGGATGGTTTAGAAGCTATGTTCAAATGTTTGGAGAATCATTTTTAAAACATCACCTTGAGCTGTACTTGAGTATGGGAGCGACAGCAACACTGCAGCCACCACAGTCCAGTGCCACATCTTCTGAGCCTGTACACACCACACATAAACACACAGAGCAAACTTTCAGTCCTTTCTTCCCAGCAGGTTTAAATAGTCATTCCCACTGGCCTTCATGTGTAAACACAGACAAACATATGCCTTTCATCCATCCTATAATAACAAATGAACAGCATCCTGATGCCAGTCTTGGCATCAAAAACTAAAGAAACTCCAGTACTCCAAAAATAAAGAAAACTATTTAGCAGACGTTAAAAGACTTGAAAGACTGGGATTAAATCTATTGGGACCAATTAAAATCTAATCATTTTAAATGCAGTACCAAAAGTCAATTGTACTTCCCACTACTTTACCACATTCCTCTTTAAGGCTAAAACAATTATCTGACATAATAAAACAATAGATTTTTTTATATACATTGGGCATTAGTTATCCTATAAGGTTCTGCCAATGAGAGTTTCCGAATAAATATTTGCAGAATATTTGGAACAAAATTTGATGAAGAAAAATAATGACTATTTTTTTCCCTTTTTTTCCAGAAAAAAAGAGAACTAATGACTATTCAGTTGTATAACAATTTACAAAGGGCTGCATGGTGGAGGAGGGAGAAATATGACACGAATGGGATGACACATGTTTAACACCATAAACAATGAAGTTACATGCAATATCATGAAATTACATGAAATATCAAATCACTGTCACATTTTCACTAAATGAAAAAGAAAGTAGTCACACAACATGTATGTTAACTTTTCCTGAACAACATCTCCGTTTGTCCGAACACTGCAAAGTATTAATTTTATTTAATTTAAAAAATGAATTAATATATAGAATCTATTTCACTGACAATCAAATCACATTTGCAGGCCACATTTGGGCTGATTAACCAATTACATGACACGCAAGAGGGACCAGAAATGATGCGCATAACAGGGTATAAAAGGCCAAGGAACAGAGGTAAACATTGCTGAGCCATTGAGTCATCAACCCCTCTCACCACTGCAGCTCATCTGGACCGTGACTACTCACTGACCTCTTATTGTGTGTGAATGAGAACACTGATTCCGGTGGGAATCTTGATTCAGCTAAAGCGTGTGGATTACCTACTCTAACGCTTGACTTTGCGACTGGGTTTATCCTCCACGCTACACAGATTTATTTACTGGTCTTATGAATTCCGTGGCAATTACTTGTTGATTACTCCACAGTATTTGCTTTTTTAAGTCCTAGACACCATTAAGAAACTGTTCCAGCCTGTATTGCTGCACAGCGAAATGTAACACTAGGCACATGCACATATACTTTGCAGTGTTACTGTACCCAATGAGTTATTCTCAAAAGAGAAATTTAAATAACAAACTGATTACAAAATGAGAAAATGGATTGTAGAAAAGACAATGGCTAGTTCTTGCGCACTCACACACACACCCATACACACACACACACTCACGCATGTGCACATGATTAAACCTTGAAAGATGAGTCAGAGAAGTATAATGAGTGACTGTGTGTTTTATAACTGCAGTGACTCTACTGTCTGAGGAAAAAGGACTCAAACTCTTTGATCTTTTACACAGGAACCCCTAATTTGCCTGAAATGCTTGTGTCTGTATGTCTGAATTAAGTAGACATCACTTCTTGATTTATGTCTTAGCAACAACTCAGCAAAATGTGGGAATGAGATACTACTTAATAAGGTGTGGAATCAGTTTAATTAAAACCTTACTTAATTATCATAACATAACCTTCTTTTGGTAATAAACTTTTTCTCTCGCTCTGAACATTTTTACTGCAAACATGAGTGACCACTGGTTCACCACTGTTTCTTTTCTTTAGATGACACTGTAGTGACTAGTGTCCTTGTGCTTCACATGTTTAAAAAACAGGTTTTCAATCAGTAATGTGAATAGGAATTTAGCTTGGACACCAGTGAGAAACTGTGAACAACTATGTTGTCACAATTTTAAAACTCATCCAACATTTTGACACAATTTTTGTCAGATAGCGTGTTGCTCTTTGGGAAATCCTTAAAACAGACAATATTTAATTAATAAGCTTTTTAATACATGATAATAACCTGTTGTTATAACAGCAAAGCTGCATAAAACATTTCATTAGTTTATTATTCAATATCATGATGTTACATTAAAACAGAATTAGTCCTCTTCTCTCTAAGCAAAAATGGTCTATACATCACCAAAAGGTGCCGTGACTTAATAATAGTGGACTCTTTTTCTGGAGCTATATAGAATACATTTTTAAAAGGTTCTTTAAATAACATCACAGAAAATAACCATTTACATTTTACCGTGCAAAGATCCATTTATGTACTTAAGTGGGTCTTTGAATGTGGTTCTATATAGGATGCCGTTTTCTGCCAGTTCTCTTACCCAGCAGCACTAATTACAGTCCCTGAATCATTGTCAGCATTGCTCCATTAATTTAACTTCATTTATTTACATACATACAAAACATTTTGATTTTAGTTTTCTGGGGCGTAAATTCATAATGAGTTGCCTTTATTTACTGAGTATCCATCCCATATAGCAACCATTCTTATTGTTTTAACTATTAGCGGGTCAATGACATTAGACCTTTCAGTAGACCTCTTATTTCTTTCTAATTCACAAAAATTTAATTGAAATAACATTAGATTTATATAAAATGTATATATTTAATAAAAATCCTAACATTTAATCACCAGCTGGTGGAGCTTCATCTTTCTCTCTCTGCCTTTTTTTTGAGAGGTTTTCACACACCTGTAGTTTTTGCAGGATTTGCTGCGGGGTGCGTCAAACACACACACCTGGGGTCACCAGCTCATCACTATACATACCACACTCAGTGAGAACTCCCTCACTCTGGCATGACATGACAGGTAGTATAGAGTGAGAGAGTGTGTGTATGTGTGTGTGCGTGTGTGTGCGTGTGTGTGTGTGTGTGTGTGTGTGTGTGTGTGTGTTTGCGTGTGCACGTGTGCCAACTGTGCATGTGATCAATCAAAAGAAATCTCAAAAAATAATCTGACTGTGTAAATTTATGTGAAAGGTTATTCATCAATAATATTAATACCAAATTCCTGTGTTACAGTACAAACTGTTTTTCAGCCCCCTCTAGACCCCTATACCTGGAGAGGCAGAATAGATAATATTGTGGACATACTCATTACTGCATTCAACAACACATCATAGAATAGACAGTTCTGCACCAATATAGAGTGTCTGTAAAATTAGTTGTTGTATTTTTTTTTTCATTTCAGTTTATATTTTGTCGGTTTCAGCTAGCAAACAAAACAATTATTTGTTATTAAACTATAAGTATATAGTTTGAAGAGCAGTTTTTGCACAATACAAAACAGTCTACCTCGTAAATACTCATATTCAAATATCTCTTCTAGGTTTTGTGGTAGAGCACATGTATAACATGTATAACATTTTGCATCTCTTGATTGGAAATGTAAGCCAAGTCATTAAAAGGATTAAAACAATAGGGGAGGAACTTGGACATATAGGAAGAGGGATATGAAAGGGAAGAAAAAGAAAGTGACTATTAGTATAAAATGCAGGAGAAGCTGGAAAGAATCCAACATGAGAAACAGTAATCAAGACTAGGTTAAATATTGAAGGTTATTTAGGTGCCAATTTAAGTCTGGAATGGAATATGGATGTAAAAGTCAGTCTCTGTTTCACACTTTTTAACACAACATGATATTAACATGTGTGTCACAGTTGTAAATGTCATAAAACACTTTTCTGAGAATCATCTGACCAACAGCACCAAGGTCTATAGTTTTGTAACTAGATTAAAAGGATCAAGAAGGAAAAAACTAAGTCAAGTATAGGGAGGTGGACAGAGAAAAAACTAGAGAAACAGAGAAACTGATAATGTGGGCTAATCCTTATCCCCACTCAACAATCAGATTTTGCACTTCTGCTGGAAACTGTAACTAGTAGAAAAAGTGTGTATAATAAAATGTTTGCTTTCATAGAGTTAACAAGGAAATCAGAGGGGATGAAATAAAGCGTAAAAAGAACTTTGAAAAAATGGGTAGGAATAATAACCTTCATTACGGACAGTAATATCATTGATTGCCAAGTCAGTAAACCATCCTGAAGACATCCACTTACTGAAGACAAGGCTCAAAGCAAAATCTTCCAACATCAAGAAGGAACCAAAATGACTCCATTACAAGCCTTGTAGAGTATCACAAGGGAACAAGACCAGCATCAACAAAGATTGCCCAATGCCCAATTTATTGTGAGTCACACATACCTGCCAATAACAGAACAGGATCTACATTTCAGTTTTGTTAAGCTAATCTGTCCAGTTACTTGGACAAATATCTAAGTTTTTCCTAAAACAGATGTAAATACTCTCAAACTAGAACTCACTTTGACCATCTGCTGGTGGGCCCAGGCTTCCATTTCTCACATTTATTACTTACAAATAATGCACTATGTATTAACGTTTGTTTACAGTCATTTACCAGCTGCCCTTTTCTTAACCATCCTTTTCTTAACGAGAGATTAACTAGAGACATTCAGAGACTTGGTTTTAAACGTTCTGTCCAACAAGGCTTCTATAAAAAGAAGAAAAGATCTTAGCCTGCAGAGGGAGTAATGAAATTAAAAGCATGCACATCCTCAACATTTTCGCACAAATAGGGACATTAAAAATGAGGCTTTGGTGAAAAGCCAGATAAGGTCAGAAAGAAAGCAAGACAAAAATGTGACAAAGGAAGCTGGGTCTTTCAAAACATGCAAGCACTCAGATAAATGTATTAGAGTGTTCGAGATCATCAGAAATGGGGGGTGTGCACATGGGACTGTGGAGTTAAGGGTCACTGAATGCAAAATGCTAAGACTGTCTAGATTGCATGCTAAAAATAGCTCCACTCCTTTCCTCTAACAATGCAGGTTAGAGGAAAGGAGTAGAGTAAAAAGAGACTAAACTAGAGAGTGGGAGAAAAAGAAATAACATCACTTTGAAAAAGAAACATTAAAATAAACACAGGACGACTATAAGTAGGGATATTCACTTTATTATATAGATGTTTTACGCTATATCTGACTGACCAAGACGCAATATTGTCCAGTAAGCTGTATCTAGGTCTAGTGCAAGGTTCATAAATCAAGCCAAAATACGTTTAGACAGTGGCATTAGTACTAAATTTAACCAGCCTTGGGCATAACCTTGGGATGCCCAAGGCTCCCTACTGAACGTAGTAAGTGAAAGCTAGCCCCTCAGGTCTGATTCCACAGAGAAGCTTCTGTAATACAAACAGCTGAGAAGGTTTGTGCTGGTTATGATAGAAAGGCATCAGAATAGATTGGTCAGAGGACCCACACTGACCCTGTCCAGCGCTGAAAGTTTCATCAGTCTATAAAACCAGTCAGGTGTTCAGTTTCAGTGTTTGAGTGCAAATGTTCTTCTTTTTTATGTTTTCTTTGTGAGATCTGGGATCTTTGCAGCTGTAAACAATTTCTGAATTAATGAACCTAAGAAAGAAATCTGCTAACAGCAAGCTTATTTACAAAATTTTAATATACCAGCTGCTCTCTACATTGTAGAACTCAATGATGAATAGATCAATATTCATTTTCTAAAATGACTATCCCTCTTCTGTTAAGTTGGGCCTATAACTTTGAAGGCAACAGCGAAGGCAGCAGTATTTAATAACTGCAGAGAATTTTGGAGGATAGTTTTTAAAACATCCATTCAGACTACTGAGTAACCTAACAGACAAAGGACAGAAACATGAAACATGTTTCAGTAACATGAAAACCCTAGAAGCCACAACAAAGTTTCTGCTGTCCTCAAAAATCCAACAACCCAAAGCTCAATAGTCTATTAAAAACAGAAATACTTAGAACAGATAATTCATTACAGCTTTTAGAGGGCAAGAAGAGGGCCATTTCCTTCCCTCTAGAAGGGAATCTGCAGTGCATGTTTTTGATGCATTTATTAGCATGTGAGTGAATGAATGAGTGGGAGAGTGAATATCAACAGAGAGCAACTCTGCAACATAAAACATGCTCAGAACCAACATGAATGCTTGGCCAGGAAGTACAAGAGTCATGCAGGCACTCTCTGTCACACACATACAATTGACACAAATGTGAAATTGGTGGGTAAAGACCAAGAGTAACATGAGAGAATGGCCTAAATATGGTCCTGATCTCATAAAAGAGGCTTGGCTGAGTATAGTATGCTCTCAGTGATACAATAACACAAAAGACATTGAGTAAATTCTAAATAACTGGACTGATCATTTATACGTTTAAAAACTTAATGTGATTTTCTTAACGTTTTCTTACATGTACATAGTAACATTGCTACCGTACTACTCAGCTGTCATAGTCATACACACAACTGCAGCGAACATGTTAAATTACAGGCATCAGTAACAAGGCTAGGCAATGGGACATTAATTAAATAATAATAATACTATGGAAATGTACCAATTTCCTTAACCAAAGACACAAAATAACAAATGCTGACTGTAGTATCAATTAAAAAAACAAATCACACAGAACACCACTAGCTATGTGGTTAAGTGGACTAACTAGCATAGTTGATGTCAAAGGGCAGAAAAACACAATCCCTTAACTTAAACACAGGCCGGCTGTGGACATTCACTCTGCTGGTGTACTCCCATGTCAAAATAAAAGTTCAACAAATAGAAAGAGTGGCCTCTAGCGGCCGCTGACCATGGAAATAACAGTACCCCTCAACGCAACAGCGAAACCCTGGGGCCCCTGACAGGCCACAGGCCCACACAAGGGAGGAGGCAGGGTAGGTGGTGGCAAAACACGGACCCCGTGGGCCCCACACAGCCACCTTCTCAACGGTGCCCCTCAGGCCTACCTTTGCACGGCAAGAACGGCCCTTGTGGGTCTCCCTTTTCCACTTCTCTCAACATCCCTGCAGGTGAGGCCCCTCCATGTCCTCTGTATCAAAGCCCCCTCGAGGGCCCCTCAGGGGCCCACCTGCAGATCCCCTAATACACCCCCTAAAAAATGTATGCTGAAAAAAAAAAAAAACTCCAATGGCTCAATTCCAGAGCACCAGGGGTCTCTGTCCACTCCAGCGAAAACCTGCTGCAAGTCAGTTCTTGGCCGGTCAGTCCATCTGTCACATAGGGATGCCAAGGGATGGAGACGCAGATGCAGGATTCCATTGTTTTACTTTATTTAGAACAAAGTAAACAAAATGGACCTACATACACCTGAACGGTAAACTGGCGCCAGTACACAAAACAAACACCCTAATACTAATCACCCTAAAACCCAGAACAAACCAAAACACACAATCACTTCACTTATACACCGGCTGGCTGTGAACATTCACCCGGCCAGTGCACTCCCATGTCAAAATAAAAGTTCAACAAACACAAAGAGTGGGCTCTAGCGTGATAGATGACGACGAAAACCCTTTTGTTGCTAAAACAAAATGCTGAAATAAAATGTAGGCCTACATCAAGGAAGCAGTGAGTTGGAAAACAGGTAAGCCTACTTCTTTTGAACACACTCTGTTCAGGCCTACTCAATGAAAACACACTAAAACATGCTAAATGTTATTTTTATACTTAATTATACTGTGGGACAGAAATAATGCTACTATTGTTTCTCTCTAGATCATTCTTTATTTATTTCATTTTTCTAAATTTTCTCCCAAATTTAGTAATGTGCAGTTCCACCCACTAACTAGGAGTCCTTCAGTCACACAATACCACCAATGCCGGGAGAAGCCAATTAAAGCCAATTACCACTTCTTTTTCAACTGCCGTTAGTATTAAAAAGTTCAGGGGTCTCATTTATAACCATTGCGTACGCACAAAACGCGCAAATGTACGCCAACTTTGACCCATGTGTGGGAACATTTTGGAGAAAGAAAATACGACCGCGGGTGAAGTGGCTGAGCAGCAACGTGTGTGGCATCAGTACATAAATAATAATTCCTTGTGCTAGTGTACACACACCATACATTTTATTTCACTTATTCGGTCACATATTTATAATAGTGAATAAATATATAAGGTCTGTATATATATATATATATATATATATATACACATACACTACCGGTCAAAAGTTTTAGAACACCCCAATGTTTCAAGCTTTATTTAATTG
>JBBPCW010000106.1:13966641-13977299 GCA_037974425.1 Phenacogrammus interruptus
AAGGTGCACTTATTGCTGACACAGACATTCAGTTTTGTATACACAGCTTCTATAATCTCTGCTGGATGTGAAGCTTCCTGCTGCATGTCTGTTTTTCTCTCTGCAGAGACTATGATCTGTCATACCTGTCTCTTCGCGCCTGTATTGGCCTCTGGACAGCCTTCCTGTGTTTTACTCTGGTTGCCACGGATGCCAGTTCTCTGGTCTGTTACATCACCCGCTTCACCGAGGAGGCCTTCGCTGCCCTCATCTGCCTCATCTTCATCTACGAGGCCCTGGAGAAACTTGTGCATCTGGGAGAGATTTATCCCATCAACAAACACAGCGACCTGGACAAACTCACACTCACATAGTGAGCACACACACTTACACGCACACTTTCTTTTTCTATCCCAGCAAGCACAACATCTTTTTTATGTTTTTGTTTTTTTTACACTGTTTGAAATACACCAGTATCAAATATTTCATGATGATTGGACCAATAAAAATGACCAAAAAAAAGCATAACACAAATAAAATGTTAAGTACTTTAATTCAGTTGTCAGTTAAGAATGTATCTTCCTGTTGTGGAGATACAAATGGATACTAGATTCTTCTTAAATTAGTACCCAGTATAGATAGGCTGGTAAAACACTCATACACATTCAGTCACTCATACATACACATTCGTCATTATTGATGCTGATTTCTGTCCTCAGCTGTAAGTGCGCAGAGCCTGACAACCCCAGTAATAAGACTCTCACACTGTGGAGTGAAAGAAACATCACAACTTCTGCAGTGCCCTGGAGCAACCTCACTGTGAAGGTAACGGCACATTAAATGCACCATCACGCCATACTTGGACTTTATGCTAAAAGCACGTTTTATATAGTTGCAATAAGCAGAAGCTTGAGAGAATCTTCAGCAGTAGGTGATGACCATCATTACACCATAAACAGTCTTCATGTTCACAGTCTACCATCATTCTGTGTGCTCACTGCATTGTAGCAGCATCTCAGTGCTTTCTGAAACAGAGCACATTTAGAGCTAATCCTCTTTATACTGCTGTCTCAGCACGTCTAATGCCAATGCACTCACCCACAGTGTGTGTGTGTGTGTGTGTATGTGTGTGTGTGTGTGTGTGTGTGTGTGTAGGAGTGTTTAGATCTTCATGGGCACTTTGTTGGGACAGCCTGCGGTCACCATGGTCCCTACACACCTGATGTGCTCTTCTGGTCGTCTATCTTGTTTTTTTCCACTTTCTTCCTGTCCACCTTCCTCAAACAGTTCAAGACCAGCAGATATTTTCCAACACGGGTGAGGATGAAAAAAGCTCACCTGTTTCCTGCATTCACACATACACATGCATGTCTGCAAATGAAGGCTGCACAATATGGAGAAAATACATCCTGTATCAACATATGACTAATAATTGACTAATAATGTATTTAACATGTTTAACAAGTTTAATAGGCTTCTTTAAATCCATAATCAGGTTTGCCAGGAGACTTGTGAAATAATATACAGTGTAAGATCAATTGGGTGGTGAATGGGAATGGTAGGCAGAAGTAAAACATTTACATTTATGTTGACAGCATTTGGCTGATGCTCTTACCCAAAGTGACGAACATGGGTGCTTTGTAGCCCACAACAAAACATGTCATAGTAAACCTAGACTTAAAATTAAGAGCTGCATGTAGACTAAGATTTTACCAGAAATGGAGTTAGAACAATAGACAGGCTCTATCAGATCTCACACAGAGAGAAGGCCATTTTTAAGCCATTTGTGAAGTTTGTGTTAGTTAAGTTGATTTATGAAATGAGCATGTAGTTGTTGTCCTAACATCAGAACATTTGAGTCCCTCAATACCTTAAAATGGCAACTGAGGACACACATGATCACTGAGCACCAGTGATCATGTGTGTCCTCAGTTGCCATTTTAAGGTATTGAGTGATTCCAAAATTTGGTGAGAGAACCAATGAGGATCTAAGGAGGATCAATGATGATGTAATAGTGGACAGTATCAAAAGATACAGAGATATCAAGACAAATTAAAATCAAAGATAGTTTAGTTGTTTTGACTGCATGAAGCTCCTTGGTAACAGCTAAAAGTGCTGTTTCTGCAGAAAATGCTGCTATGAAGCCAGACTGATTTAGGTCATGCAGCCTATTTTGTGATACAAATAGGTTGAGTTGTATAATGATGTATGGATGTGGAGGGGATGCGACTGCAAACAATTACTTTATTTATGGCAACTGATAAACAGGATAAGTGAATCTACTAAGCAGTGAAAGCACTGCACACTGACACAAAAGACAAAGAAGAGATCAATGCAACTGGTAGGGGTTAGTGTTAGGGGTTACCGTAAAGGAACAAAACCAAAACAGAAAGCATGTCAAGCAGGGCAGTGACTAGGAAGCAAAACAGAAACAGAAAGCATCTGTAAACACCAAAACAATGATAGACAGAAGCAGAACAGCACAAGACAAGACAGAGAGAGGACGAATAGGATAGGGTGAGGCTGTTAAAATTTGGTTAGATTCAGTATGCTCTATTTTTATGTTGCAGAATTTTGTAATGTTGACACCACAAAAATAAATTCATGCTGCCCCAGTACAAACACAGGTTGATGCAGAATATACACAGTCAGTTTCAGGTTTGTTGATTTTACTTTTGTGTGTTTGTATATATGAAGGTGCGGTCTATGATCAGTGATTTTGCTGTCTTCCTCACCATCGTTCTCATGGTCCTAATTGACTATGTCATCGGAGTTCCATCCCAAAAGTTACAAGTGCCCAGCAAGTTCAAGGTACAACCTCACTCACACACACTCCAGACAAAACACACTCCCAGATATGAATATAATACATAGGTACAAAATGTTGCATGTTTCTGGTTATTTTGTCATAGCCGACACGAGATGATCGTGGCTGGGTGATTAACCCAATTGGCCGGAACCCGTGGTGGACGGTTCTAGCAGCAACAGTGCCAGCTCTGCTCTGCACTATACTCATCTTTATGGACCAGCAGATAACTGCTGTCATCATCAACCGCAAAGAGCACAAACTGCTGGTGAGACACTGCTGGTGTGTGTGTTTATGAATTCAAAACTGGTAGTATTAGAGCAAATAGAGCAATTTCAGGGTCTATATGTGCCTGTGGGTCTATATAGATCTAAACTGTATGTTGTTTGTTTAAAATATAATTAGCATTTTTATAAATTTAAGATGTTTTTATCGCTTGATTTTGTCCTAGCAACACTTTTTGGAGGCCTGTTTCTGTGTTCAGGTTACCATGTTTATTTCAGCAGAGTATTGCTATCTCTCTTACAGGGACACTCAACACTCAACATCACAACACACATCATTTTATGATGAGTCATTATACCGTAATTGAATCACAAAGTTGTCATATTTCTACCATGTTGAAATGTGCAGCAAAAGGCAAAACCCAGTATAGAACAAGACTGAGATTTACTGACCTTTTGCAGCTATCTGTAGGCGTTAAGTAGGTCATTCTTTAACATTGATTAAACTGCAGTAACTGGTGCGAACAAACAAATAAATGAGTGACAATCAATGGCAGGGCTCAGATGGTTTAATTGAACTGGTAAACATAGAATCGACATACTGTTAATAATTTTGTTTTTTCCAGAGCTCCAATACAAATTATGTTCCTTCTTCTCTGTAGAAAGGCTGTGGATACCACTTAGACCTGTTGATGGTGGGGTTGATGCTGGCTGTGTGTTCTATAATGGGCTTGCCGTGGTTCGTGGCAGCGACTGTGCTGTCCATCTCACATGTGAACAGCCTGAAACTCGAGTCAGAAAGTGCCGCCCCTGGAGAACAGCCTCGCTTCCTTGGCATCAGAGAGCAAAGACTGACTGGCCTGGTCATCTTCCTGCTCATGGGCTGCTCAGTGTTCATGACTGGGGCTTTACAAGTAATCAGCATGTTCTTAGATCCTTTATGTCCCTTTTCAACCAATGAAATTGCTGATATTGGGAGAAATCTTTGAAATTCCTCTTTAAGGTTTGTAGTTATGCCTCCTGTGTTTCCACAGTTCATCCCCATGCCGGTGCTATATGGAGTCTTCCTCTATATGGGTGTCTCATCTCTGAAAGGCATTCAGGTACCTCACACTTCATCTGAACACAGAGTTACCTGTTTGTACGGCACAGCCCAAATTGTCAAAAGTCACAGACACACTGGCCAATGGGTTACAGACAGCCTAATGAGCATGCATTCACCATCCACCTTCTGTCTCTGTCTCTCTTTCTCGCTCTCTGTCTCTCCCTCTCTATATATATCTGCTCTGTCTCTCTCAGTTCTTTGACCGTCTGAAGTTGTTTGGGATGCCAGCAAAGCACCAGCCAGACTTTATCTACCTTCGTCATGTTCCTCTGAGGAAGGTCCACCTCTTCACTGTCACTCAGCTCACCTGCCTCATTCTGCTGTGGGTCATTAAGACTTCTCCTGCAGCGATAGTATTTCCCATGATGGTAGGTCATTTTAATAGTATCTGCTTACACCAGGTCCCACATTTTTTAAACAAACCCCTAATATATCCTCCATTCCTCACCCATTTACCTAGTCATTTTAGAATTAGTGGAAGAGACTTAATAATAAGCCTTTTGATTAAGAACTGAATAGTAAACCTGAGGTTTAAGGTGTATTTTTACATATAGAATGAAAACATGCCTTATTTTCAGGCTTGTTATTTGGAACGTAAACGTAGAAATCTAGTGAAGAAAGACAATTATATACATTCAAATGAATTATATTTGATTATTAACTGAAATCAGCCACACCAAAGTTCTTATTTTTGTCTTTCTCATTTTGCATTTGTGATTTACTTTGTAGCACGATGTGTATATTTTTTGTAGGTTTACATTTTGTGTTTTAAGAGTGAAAAGAATGAGAGTTAAAACACTGACCATGTGATGTGTGTGTTCTGTGTGTTCTGTGTGATGAGAGGTGCTGGCATTAGTATTCATTCGTAAGCTGCTGGATTTCTGTTTCTCTAAACGGGAGCTCAGTTACCTCGACGATCTCATGCCTGAGAGCAAAAAGAAGAAACTGGACGATGCCTCCAAAAAAGTAGAGGAGGTACTACAGAAAATTGCACAAAACACCAAGAAAAAGGTGGTAGAGATTCCGGAGTGATATGTATTCTGATGTTCTGAGCGTCTTTTTGTGTCTGTTTGTCTAATGTAGCAAGAGTCACAGGAGATGTTAGTTGATGACTCTGACAGAGAAGACAAGCACTCAGTGCAGATTCCAATGGAGAGTAGCAAACCACTGCATTCAACTAAAACATCAGACCCTAGGTAACTCTCTCTCTGTCTCTCTCTCTCTCTCTCTCTCTCTCTCTAACCCTCTCTCTTTCCCTTTCTCCCAAATTGAACAAGCTAAAATAATATACTAACACCCAGGGTTTCCTAATATTAACCCCTCTCCTTGTGTTGTTTTCCTTTTCTCTTCATTCCACTCCTCTCCTATCCTCTCCTAGGACTGACCCCTCTGATATTAACATCTCTGATGAAATGTCTAAAACTACTGTCTGGAAGTCTCTTAGCTCCAACCACAAAGACACAAACCGTTCAGCAGGGCACACAAAGGCAAGGAAACCCCCACCAGCACATACACACACACACACACACAAACATACACACACTGTACTTTACTAACATCTAGTTTCTGTCTGTTTTCCCTTAATTGTTCTGTCACTCAGACTTCATAATGATTGTCTTTAATATGGGAAAGGCAGGATCAGCAATGCTTATTTAGGGCTCTGTTAATAAAATATCCTGCCAGTCATATTGCATGTAACTTACAGGGCTCAATTAGAAGAATTGCTACGCCCCGGACGATTGTTGGCATGTTCCTGCCCACAGTGTTGCTAAGGCCAGAGTTAATGAAATGAAGAAAAAAAGCAGAACTAATAAAGAAAATAAGTGTGAATGAGTGTGAGAGTTCACCCGGATACAGGGAACAAGCGACACTCGAACGTCAGACACGTGAAGCATCATGGTGAACTGGGAGCTTCTGAAGGTGTTGAGTAAGGTTAGCTGTGTGGCCACATATGTGTTCCTCTGATCAAGGGATGTCTCAGAGCCAGGCATGCCTATATCCAACTCAGGGCTGAGAAGAGGGTAAGAGAGACTCAGTGAAAGTTCACACTGATACTGGGAACTGGAGTACCAGACACGTGAAGCATCATGGTGAATGGACAGAGTCCGGGTTTGAGCTGGGTTTAAATAGGGAAAGGGAAGTTAGGTACAGGTGTAACTCATTAGGATAGAGGGAGAAGCAATCCAGAAATAACGAGGGGTGATGTGCCCAGGCTCAGTATTCCAGAGACTGGGAGGGCTGGGACTTAGCATAAAGGATGCATCCATGACACCAGGTGACTTGATTTTGTGTAGTAAAAATGGCAGTATGGTAAATATGGTAATAATTCATAGCAGATTGTTAAGAGTATATCTAGAAGTAACAGAATGGTCCATCAATCAGATGTGACCCAGCCAGTTCCTGTTTGATAACATTACATGTCCTCTCACAAGTTATTTTCGAAATACCCAGGGATAACCAGAATTCAGATGTTCCAGCCTAGGCTACAGGCATGCATATTTTGGAGGGATGCTTTGGATGGAAAACAAAGCAAGGGGCTGTATTTGTTTTGCAGTTGAGGTTTAGTTAACTTCTGCTATACTCATTGAGTGTGAGTCATTGCCATACACAATGAAAACATGCTCATTTGAACAAGCTGTAAAAGTTGTGTGCCCCCCAAACGCAAGAGCAGCTATGTATACTTACATTTCCTTTTCTGTGTGCTGTGTGTTTCCCTCCACAGGATTCCATGTGAAACGGACCCTTAGGACTTGTGAATTATTCAGCCATTGGAAACCAATCGCAAAAATAGATACAGCCAAACACTCTTTCTTTTTCTAGGTGTCTCTTAAACATGTATTCAGACAAACACACATACACAGATCCTCCTAGCCATGAGGTGTGAATGTATACCCGTGTGAATTTAGTTTGTGTATGTGTGTGTATTTACATGTGCATAGAGGAGTAGAGGAGTACACTTCTCTAAACCAAACCAGGTTATTTTTAATGTGTGTTCCATTAAGCAAACACTGTCTATGACACCACAGTTTCGTGCCATGTGTGTGTTTTATTTTTGGTGACATTATTTATTATTATTATGAATTTTTAATTTGTAGAATAATACAATGGATAATGCGGTAGACATTTTAACCTAATTTATTATTGGACATAGTACTGTATATGGATGTTGTGGTGCATTGTCAAAAAAAAAAGAATAATCTCAGTAATAAGAGTATGTCTTAAAAGTGTGCTTTAGCTGGGTGAATGATTAGAGTAATATTTTAAAATCTAAGACATTTATGTGCCTGAACATCCAAAATTCCCCAGTGTGAGAAAGATTTACTGGACATTTCGGGAGCTCAGAGTCAAAATGTATTGAGACGCATTAGTTGCAATTGATAAATCTGATCAGTGCACTTAATAAGAACCAGAACTCTTCTATTTTGAATGATTGTTTTATGTTAGACAGTGTTGAAAAAGAGCAATAAAAGGCAACCAGGGAAGATAGAGATGACAGGGTGGAGATTAAGTGATAAAGTTTTTTTGGCACCGTTCTAAAAACTTCCCTTTGTTTGCAAGCACACCCCTCAACACCCCTCAGCACTGTAGAGATGAAATAAACAGATTTATCAGCATTTTATCAGCATTTTACTGTTAAAACTGTTTGACACAGGAAAAAGAGAGGCTCCTCAGGGTATGGAGATCAGACTTTCTTGTAAAGCCACACTCTACAGTTTTAAAAGCCATTTTATGATATGTGTACAGGACATTTATGTCTGTTTCTTTTTAGATACAGCTAAAGCTCCAAGTATCATATTTATTGCATCTTCAGTATAGGAGAGATTTTGATTTCCAAACAGAAAACATGTAAATGAAGACAGAGCATCAGCACATGCCTTTTTGGGTTACTGGCTATTTGTTTTTGCATCTGGTCTGTTCATGAATTTGAAGGGGCCATAACATAGCTTCAGCTTTATAGCAAATCAAGTGGCCGGGTCACTTGTTTTCCTAAAATTTTAATCACTTCCTCCCTGACTATTTTGTAACAAAACACCACATTGGTTTTTTTTTAATCTGTACTATACTTTTAAATAATGGTGCCACTTCAGTTGAGTTTCAGGACTGAACACAGTTTCAACCTCAATAAAATAAGTCTTTATTTGTAGTTGCACTTTGTGTAGATATACAACAAATTTCATTTTCTATTTTTAAGAGAATAATTTCAGAGTATAATTGCGTATTTATTTTAGTAAAACTTCTTTTTGTATGTATTGTAATAACAGCTTAGTGAATGCAGTTAGAAATGGAAAGTTCAGCATGGCTGGGTAGCAGAAACGTGTTTTCTTCTCAGTCATATACAAACAGCTGTGGAATGTGTGAAACATCAGATGAAGTACGTCTGAAGTACAGTACCAGTCAAAAGTTTGAACACACCCACTCATTTAATAGATTTTATTTACTTTATTTATTTTCTACATTGTAAATGAATACTGACGACCTGGAACAAAAAAGTGTTAAACAAAGCAGAATATGTTTTACATTGTAGATTCTTCAAAGTAGCCACCTATTGCTTTGATGACAGCTTTGCACACTCTTGGAATTCTCTTTATGAGGTTGTCAGGTGGAATGGTCTTCAGTTAACAGGTGCGCCTTGTCAAGAGTTCATTACTGACCTTCTTAATGCATTTAAGGCCATGAGTTGTGTTGTGCAGAGGTAGGGTTGGTACAAAGGTCTATACAGTGAATAGCCCTATTTGACTAGTGTTCTAATCCATATTATGTCATGAACCACTCAACTAAGTATAGAGAGACAGTCCATGATTACTTTAAGACATGAAGATCAGTCAGTCGGTGTAATTTCAATGTATCCTCAAGTGCAGTTGCAGAGACCATCAAACATTATGATCTCACGAGTCCAGATTTGAGATTTTTGGTTCCACCCGCCATGTCTTTGTGAGACATAGAAAAGATGAGCACATGTTCCTACATGTGTGGTTCTCACCATGAAGCATGGAGGAGGAGGTGTGATGGTATTGGGGTTTTTTGCTGGTGACACTGTAGGCAATTTATTTAAAATCCAAGGCACACAGCCAGCATGGCTACCACAGCATTCTGCAGCGACATGCCATCCCATCTGGTCTGGGATAAGTGGGACCATCATTTAACTCCAAACACACCTCCAGGCTACGTAAGGGCTATTTGACCAAGAAAGAAAGTGATGGAGTGCTGCATCAGATGACCTGGTCTCCACAGCCAACAAGTGCTCAGCACCTCGGGGAACTCTTTCAAGGCTGTTGGAAACCCATTCCAGGTGATTACCTCATTAAGCTAATTGAGAGAAGTCCAAGAGTGTGCAAAGCTGTCATCAAAGCAAAAGGTGGCTACTTTAAAGAATCTAAAATGAAAAGCATATTCTAAATTGTTTACCACTTTTTTGTTTACTACATAATTCCCTGTGTTCCTTCATAGTTTGGATGTTTTCAGTATTAATATACAACATAGAAAATAAAAAAGAAAGAAAAAACTTGAATGAGAAGACGTGTCCAAACTTTTGACTGGTACTGTATGTAAACTGTCGGTCTGTTAAGGGATATTTTAGAGTACAGAGAGTAAGTCTCTGAAGAATGTAACATTGGCCAAAGTTAGAACAGATACTGTAACTCAAGAGTTTAAAGTATTTCTAGTGTGTTCTTAAGTGTGTATTACTGTTGCCATTGTTACTGAAACCCCAGCATCTCTTCATTGTCCAACTCTCGTTTACTGCGTGGTAATGCGGCCCACATTTGCTAATGGATTGGGATTCTATGAAAATGTATAGAATGGGGTTTGCGAGTCCCTACAAAATCTAAGCACACTTCTAGCTAATCTTATTGATACATGAAAATGCAAAATCTGTCTAACCAAAATTGATTTGCAGCGCTTACCTCTTTCTTGATATTCATTATAACCAGCAGTGGCCGTGTGTTTGTGAGTTTGGCCTCTGTTGCCCTCCTCTTGCTCAAGCGGCAGAGAAAATCTGATATACAGTGCTTACTTTAGTATCTATTACTATAACTGCATGAGCAGATGGGCAGAGCCACTGGAGGGAAAGTGTATAAAAGACTATACAGAGAGCGTATAAAGGAATAGCAAGGACAGAATGTATTTGTACTGCTGTAGTAACTGAAATAGCGAAGCATAAGATCGTTTGGTCAGATGTACTGTGTGTGCAATGAATGCTTAATTGACTCATGAAATGATCTATGATTATAAATGTTTTCTATGTTGATGTACCCTGTACCCTTTTGAATTATAGGCAAAATAAAGTATATTGAACATAAGGATTTCTGTCTTGTGAAACGTCACCAATGACAGAAAAGCCTGTGCCAGTCCAGTGCATTGCCTTTGAGTGCTCACCTGGTTATCCGCAATAAAACAGAAATATTACAAAAGATTGGTTTTATTGTCATGGGTTGTCATAATGCATTATTTTCTTTAACATAAAAGTGTCTTGCTACCCTTTCTGGGAATTGTCACGATAGGTGCCATGATTGTTGATGTCACATACTAAGGTGGACATAAATT